>VNJQ01001326.1:0-45504 GCA_008042515.1 Drosophila truncata | reverse complement strand
CGTCCGATTTTCATGAAATTAAAACCGAAATTCTAAATTAATAATTAATGGCCAAATATCAAATTTGGTGGAGTTTTGTTGAAAACTGACAAAGTTATAATTTTTTTCCGAAAGTTTTACCGATCGTTCCTATGGCAGCTATATGATATAGTTGTCCGATCCGGCCCGTTCCGACATATTTACGAGTGAGAGTATATAGAAGACTAACTGCAAAGTTTCATTCAGATAGCTTTAAAACTGAGGGACTAGTTTGCGTAGAAACGGACAGACAGACGGACAGACGGACAGACGGACAGACGGACAGACTGACAGACGGACATGGCTAGATCGACTCGGCTGTTGATGCTGATCAAGAATATATATACTTTATAGGGTCGGAGATGTCTCCTTCACTGCGTTGCAAACTTCTGACTGAAACTATAATACCCTGCAAGGGTATAAAAAACGCGATGTCGACGACCCCCGCAATTGAAACTTTTTCAACCGCGAAATACTAAAGCATACTTCTAGGCAATAACGTAATTCAAATGCCCCGTAGACGACACCAGGAAACTTTGCACATTTTTTCCCAAAAGACGGGGCTGGGAAAAGCGAACGCAGCTGAAAACTGAATCTGAACACACTCGCACAGGCGGAGGAAAAGTTTTTCCAAAAATGGCGTAAATTGCTGGGTCCCCAGAAGCAGAAACACCGACAGCAACAGCAACAGCAACAGAAACAGGACCCGAACCCTTTTGCCCCCACAAACAATCCGACCCGACCACTTTTTTGGGTAAATAGTGAGGAACCGAGGGTGACCAAGTGGGAAAGTCAAAGCCTTGCGCGGCATTTACTAAAATATTCATGGCCTGGTGCGTCGACACCCCGTCACTGATGGGCGATGGAATGGAGGATGGGGATGGGTGTAGCAGGAGGTCCGAGGTCGACTGCTAACTGGCCTTTGGACTTGAATTGGTTTCGTCGCCGCTCGTCTGCATTTTGCTCTTTTTGTTTATGACACGAATGAGCGAAGTTTTTGATATTTGTTGATTGCTTTTTTCGGCTCTGATTGTGGGCGTTGAGTGGGCAATGTGTTGATGAAGTGGGCGTGGTCAGTTGGGGCGAAACAAATCCATTTGCATTCTGATTTTACTCTGCCTCCTGCCGCTGCCGCTGCCGCCTGCCGCCTGCCGCCTCCAGTATGAATAATTGTTTAATTGTCTTGTCAGAAGCGAAGCGTTGAGAGCCGAGCAGGGCATTTCCAAACAAGATAAAAGTATTTTAATTTAAAGTTTTGCCGTTGTGGTTAAAAGCATGTATTTAGTTTATTTGTTTGCCAGCCATTTGTCTTGCCAGACATTTGGCATTAGATTGGTAATCTGACAACAATTAAATTATGTTTAATGCCCGCTCCCTGGGCTTATTTATGACTTTGGGTTAATAGTTTATTTTTCTGAAATTCAAAATGCAAATTGGTAAATTGATTTAAAATTGTATTTTGTGCTATATTCCTTTAATGATATATCCCGATAAACCCTTTACGCTATGTCCTCCATTAGCGAGAAATTCCATTCAATCAAAACACTTTTGTTTTGCATTTTTCCTGCTTAAAGAAATAAACAGAGACATTTGCAAATGTTTTCATTGCGAGCTCCGTGGGAATGCGATGATGCTGAATAACTGATTTTTCTTCTGGGAAAATTCTTTTGTGTATCTTGGGTATGCATAATGGAGGGGACAAGCATGTTTAAGAGATAGAAACGTAACTGCTAAAAGGGGAAGTACATTAGGTTTGGAATTAAAGTGCTTTTTGAATAAGAGATAATATGAAAAGCGGCACTTCTCACTCAACATAGAAAATAGGGAAAAGAAAATGTTGAAGTAAAACTATATATTTTCTTATCTTATATTTGTTAACTTATTTCTTAAATATAAGAAATTATTACAGGAAATATTTATTAAAAATAATTTTATGAACTTCAAATGGAAATTGTTTTATTGTCCAATTGCTTATGCCTCAAACTCAACCATAATTGCTCGAGAGGTGGCCTCAGAAGCAATTTGTCCGTCACCGTATAAACCATAAACTGGCTGGCTAGAATTTTGTAATAGCCCCGATAACAATGGCTTGGCACGTCAACACGAGGACTCCTTGAATGACAGCCAAGGATGTCGTCGGAGGTCGGAGGAGAAGGTATTCGGGGAGAAAGAGAATCCCCCCAGCGTGACCCAGAGATAGCGGAGGATAGCTGGCAGGTTGGATTAACCCCGTTCTCGGGGCCGAAGTCACTGCCAGGCAGGACACTTGAATGGCAGTTCAAGCAAGTTGAGGTTGCCTGCCGAGGCGGCTGTGCGATTGGTTTGCCGGCCAAAAGGACGCGCCCCTTCAAGGCCATAACGGCAAATGGCCAAGCAAAATGGATGTCAACAGCAGATGCTCCAGTTCCTGCGGTCGCCCGTCATTTGCATTTTTTTCATTCATGCCATTCATCGGTGCGAATTTAGAGGACGCTATTTGTGGTAAATATTTGATCGATCATTGTTATTTATATAAACCGATTAGTGGTTGCGTGTATTTTTACCGACATGTGCAGCAAAAAAAGCGCACACATTCTGTCACAAACAATTGCGGAAAAAGTGTATATAAATAGTTGCAGCATTCTGGATTGGTGGGTCGCCAATGAAAATTGATTGACGCGAACATAAAAAATAAATACTCACCTGGCCACCGTTGCCGGAAATGACCAAAAAGGGCAAGCGGAAGGGGCAGGTGAAATGGATTGGTTATGTTGATGGCATAAAGGCTCTGTTTCAGCTATTGCCGCTGTTGTTGTCATTAATGCTCGATTCTTGTTGTTTCTGCCGCATTTTATTGACGTTTTCGGGTTCGTTTTGGCCCTTGATTACGATTCGCTTCCGGCAGTCATTAATTTTTATTTAGCACATTTTCGGACCGACCAAAAAGAGCGCGCGAAAAACGAGGCGGCAGCGGGAAAATCGCACAGGTAAGGAAAATGGCACAAGGACACGACGGGAGACGGGAGCCAGGAGACGGGAGACGGGAGTCGGCAGAATATGAATAAATTATGGTTTCATGTGGGCGTTTTGGGTGAGACGGAAACGGAAAGTGTGTTAATTTCCGACAGCAAAATGTTTACGCTTCTGATGGACGTGGACTGCAATTGATTTCAATGCGCTGACAGAATGGCGAAAAAAATCCTTGTTGCTCAATAAGTGCAGGTGGCCTGGGGCATTCCGGGTTGAAGGGAACAAATATACATTTTTTATACGTCCATGTATGCGCAAGAATTTTTAAAACGAAACAAAATATGATGTGAACAAATCTATCGATTACAAAGGAATGTAAAACATTAAATTCTGATCCACTAAAAAACTGTATTTCCTTAATTATAAAAAACTTGTAAATATATTTATCGGTGTTAAAATATTTGTATTATTCGATGATAAAATAATAATGAATGTTTGTATTTGATACATGTCCCAGTATGCGAATGCATTTTTAAAACGAAACAAATATGAAAAGTGCAAGCTTAAATAGTAAACTTTAAAACCATAAATATATTTCTGAGAATATACGTAAATTCATGTGTTTAATTTCGCAGAAATTGAATAAAATACTTTTAGTCTATGTTTTTAATTTATGTGACACCTCGTAACACATGAAATAATGATATAAACACTAAGAAAAAGTAATATTTTTTGGAAGACATCTATCTTAATCTTTATAAATGTGTATAAATTAGTACATTTACATCACTAAATTTCGGTATAAGTGCATAAAAATATAGTTTGTGTAGTATAGTGTGTGTTCTGCTTTGGGTTAAGAAATAAAAAGACATCAAAACTTGAAGGCAGTATAAAAAGAGTATTAGAATTTCTAATAACCATCATCTTAACCATCTTCAAATCATCTGTAGTTTATGAGTAGAAAACTTAAACAGTTCCCTCTTTAATGGCACTACTATAGTAAAACCTCACTTTATTAATGAGTAGAGAAATCATTTTAATGGCCATTACTTTTAAGTGAATTGGTACAAGTTTACTATTATAGCACTCACATTTTTACTGCCGTAAAACTCAATAAGAATGCATTCTCGCTGCACCAAAGAACGCCTCATTTATTATTCATTCAATATTAATTCAAGCATTTAAAATTACCGCTCCTCCTGCAATGGCGGCGTGCGGCATAAAGTATTCCATTAAAAATGCTTTCGCATTAACCAAACGCCCATATCCTGTAGAGCTATCATTGCCCGATTTATTGTCACCAAGGGCACCGTTGGGCCACCCGCCCTTCACTCATTCGGTCACTGCAGTGACAAAGGCTGCAGCGAGCGAACACCTCAGATGTCCGCAGGTGAACTTCATTTGCATATGTGTCGGCCTTGTTCGACCGCTTTTTTTGTTCGCCTTTCCCCGAACCAACATTTTCATTTCTTCTGCTGGCGTTTGTGGGGCGGTATCACCGCGGGGCCTTTGTGTCTGCACGCCCCTTTCTGTTTATCATTTTGCGCCCAACTCCTGTCTCGATTTTTCTCACAACATGTAAAATGCATTCGAGCATTCGAAAACGTAGGCGTTTCCTTGGCAATGCGAAATTTCAGCAAAATGCATGTGCAAGGGGAAATTATTGAATTCTTTATTATCGACAGCAGTAATTAAATGGACTTTTAATAATTGAGTTGAGTGAACTGAACTGGAGTAAGTGCATTTATTTTGCAAACAAATTGTGTTCTTATTTCGCTTGAAGAATTGTGTATTGGCTTTGCATTTGATTTGATACGTAAGAATATATATTAATATACATAAATGAGTACACTCTAGTAAACTCTATAAAAATTAATTAGATCTGTGCCTGATCTGGCATATTTTTTATTCTTGATTGATTTATATTAAATCATTAAATTAAATCATGTTTATTTCCTAAAAATATTTTAAATACTTTCAAATATGTAGTTAAAATAGAGCAGAAGTAAATGATCTTAATATAAACCTAAGCTAATAAGAAAGAGAAAAGAAAAATATAAATAAAATATTTTATAATTTTAACATGCTTATTCTTTTTATCAAAATTATTTGCTATATTATTTTTTAAATAGAACAATAGAAAACAAACTTAAAAACATAAGTACCAAAAGTTTATATTTGATAAATTGTTCATTTACAAATATGATTACATTTAGAAGTATAATTACATTTAAGAATTTGCCTTCTTTCCATTTGAATTCCGACTTTCATAAAGTGAATCCCAAAACCCTTACCAGCAACAGGTTGACCGACTCCGTAGCTTAGCGCTAAAACAAAACAGCTAAATTCCGAGAGAGAGCCTTCTGGCGGCCAACGGATGTTAGTCCTGGCAACACCACTTTACGACCAGCATACATACACTCACTCACACATGTGTGGACTCCCCCACACGGCTACAGCACACGCACTTAGGCCGCCGTTTCCGTTTCCGCTCACTTAATGTTTCATTTTGTTGCTTTTGCTGTTGGCCGAAACCGAGAACCGCCGCCTGTCACTCAGCCGACCTGTGTGCGTGCGTGTTTGTGGGCCAAGTTAATGTCCAACATGCTTGTCCATATGTCAGTTAGTAGTTGTGCGAGTGTGTGTGTGTGTGTGTGTGTGGGGGCCATGTGTTGGACGCCGAGACAAAATGGCTTAAGTAGTCACTTTTTGTGCTTATGCCTGGACTTTGGTTTAATTAATTACAAGATTAATGTGACTGCACAATGTGTGTGAGTGGTTCAGGCAATTGCTAACCATACTGTGCTCCACGTTGAATTGGACTCTGGTCCTGGAACGTGGGACGTTGGCCGTTGGCCGTTGGACATTTGGCAAACTGCGTGTGACGGCGTCGTAGATGAGTTCATACTACACAGCATCGGCCAAGTAATTACATTCACACCCCACACATTTGTCATTAACGATCCGGCTGCGGGATGAGTGGGAGTGCCTGTGAGACGCTGAGCAATGTCTCCATAAATGTTTATGAAGGAAGGAAATTTGTGGAAATTCTGTGCGTCTGCCCAAGTGCAAAGATTAAGTGAATTATAAATAATTAAAAGAAATAATTGAAGCATACATATTTTCCTTACAAATATTTATAGAAAATTTACAAATTATTAAAAATCTTTAAAAATATGAAACTGAAAAAAATCAGAACTACAACTGGGTCTTTTTAAATAACTATTACGAATAACTATTAAGTATTTAAAATTACAAATTAAAGTATTCCTATTTTAAGAATCTTTTAGAGCTCATTGGGAGCAAAGTTATCAGTGAAATAAATGAGGATCTCAGGGATTTAGTAGATCATCATATTAATACCAACTTAAGATAAAAAATCCTTAGAAATGCATATAAAAAATTTATTTATAAAATACAATTTATATATATAAATTATTTATATTATTTATAAATTAATTGCTGCCTGTCTCCTTTAATTACTTCGTCTCGAAGCATATTTTGGGTATCATCGATGCCAACAAATTAATTAATCCCCTGAAATGCTCAATTTCATTGTGGTTTTGTCAGTCGGCTTGTTAACAATCATTCATCCAGATATGTAGGTCTTCCCTTGGTGGATTCTAGGCCACTTTTTCGGTTTCCCATGCTTCCTATTGGCGGCTCCAAACGCAACTGACATCTGTCAACACTCATTAGCTCAGTGCGTCAGTGTGGTTATGTTGTTGCTGTAATATATATGTACATTTTTTCATGATTGATGCGTCGTCTGTTATTTAAATATGTGACACAAAAAACCCCTGACAAGCGGCTTTAAACTTCCATATAGATCGTGCAAATGAAAACGTACAATTTTCGATATTTCAAAAGGGGAGAGTTGCGAGATTTCAATCCCTCTACTTGTCTACTTTACATTCAAATAGCATGCCAGCATAAAGCTCCTTCCTGCACAGTGTTTTTTTTTGTGCGTTAAAGAGCCTTTCAAGTTTCGATATGTAATCCTTTGATTGATGCTCGCAACGTCAAAGCACCGACCCACAACCGTACACAACACTTCCACGCCCATCGTCCTTGCAGTGCTAGAGGTACTAGCTACCGAAATCAACGCCTATGCAAATTTACCGAAGGACGGCGACCAAGGTGAGAGGAGTGACGACTGATAACGGGATGGATGGGCAAAACTGAGGGCGAGAGGCCAGGAGTGAGACGAGTGTTAGACATATGATGACAAAGACGATTTTCGCATTTTTGCCTTTTGATTAGCCAGCCATTGCCTGGGCTTCGGGCTCGGTCTTTGGCTTGGGCTCGGGAGGCCTTACAAGGATATTTACCCCGAGCCCGAGCAGGAGAAGCTGTCCTGCCCAGGCGAAACAGTAGTAAAGTTCAGGTAGCCGTAACTGTAACTGTAAGCCCAGCCGTAAACAGTAGCCACAAAGCAAGGCATTTGATTAGCCCAAATGGAGTCTTCAAAGCTACCAAGGGGACAACGCATCTGGGCTCCGCACTGCAATTGCAGCTCCTGATGCCGCTGCAGGACGGCATGAAAGCTTTCAAAAAGGGTAAGGCTGGACATCTGATATTGACTTTAAACTATAGAAGTTTAGCCTTTGGTTCGGGCTTTATCGATTAGAAGTTAAAAATAGTATTACTAAAAAAAAGTCTTATGAAGAAATCGAAAACAAAAACTCAGAAAACAAGGGTATTCTATATTTTTGACGTAAATGGGTTAATAACTCAATATAAAGGTATAAATATGTACATTTTTATGAAGTAAACATTAATAGTTTAATTTTAATATATTAAAAAATTAAATTAGCAGATGATAGAATAAATTCCGATATTTATGCTGCTTTGTTACTTAGGACTTATGCAAAGACCAAAGTATAAATCGAAATATAAGCTTAGCGATATAGTCATGATAAATCTATATTAAATAAATTTGCGCTCTTCTTAGAGATGGCAAAACACAATAATAAATATGGGCTAATTTCATACGTGACTGTAAAGTCAATACATAAATTTATATTTCAAACGTTGCGATATATATTTTAATATTTATATTAATATTTCATCATATTTTGAATATTTTGAATATTATTATATATTATAACGAATCTTTCCCTCTTATATATTATATTTCACAATTCCAGAGTTATTAAGCTTTTTTCTCTGTTCACTGTATAATTATTTTATTATACCAATTCATTACACCCCTTTGCAAACCAAACCAGTGCCTAATAAAAAAGGTTTTAATTGAATTGTTGCACCTGGTCAAAGCCCGCAAAAAGCCATTCTTAAAGCTGACCGCATTTTGATGTCTGCAAAAAGCCAATCGATGTTGTCCCCGAAAGCCGCGAAATGCAAATTGAAATCAATTAGCTAATTATGGTGCATTGCGACCGCAATACGAGAGGGACGGCGAGAATCTGAGGTTAGAGCTGATTTTAAAATTGTATATCGATTAACTGGGCATGGCCTAAACTTGACCATGGCCCCAGCATTTAAGCCAGCTTGTTGTCCTCGAAATCTATGAGGTAACAACAACATCCTTTTTCCCTGAAACTCTCTCTCTCTCAACTGATTTGGCCAAAATAGCTGCATTTTCGCGTGGGCGTTGTTGCGTTCTGCGCTCTTCCATTTCCACCTGTTGGATAATTGAAATCTGGCATCCGCGGGGGATCGGGGAAAACAGGTGTGGCGGCCAGGTGGATCTAACTTTGCACTCTGTCGAAAATATTATTGAAGGGTTAAAGTTTAAGCTTTTAAGTGCAAAAACACTTAAATTCAATTGTCTGTGTGTGCGTTAGCCAGCAGAGCCTGTAAAGGTTCGTGGCGAAGCGCACTTTAAGCCAGTAGTGGTCTGAAAACTTTTCGATGGGTTTGTATTTGTACTCCTTGTACCTAGGCCACATAGTTGCATTTGTGTCGGACTGGAGCTGGCACACGCACTATGGTGTTTTCTTTATGTTTTTTATGCTGTGTACACTGGTATTTTAGTGCAACTTTTAACCAGGTGAATAGACAAGAACAAAATATGCAAAGGAAATATTTTTGGGAAAATTAACTTGAGCTTGAAACAATTAGGTGTACGGGAAGAGAGAGTTTTATAGCAAACAGATAATAAACCCCTAATTTTTATCTATATATGTAAATTATATTGTTTTAATGCAAACTCTTGCAATAAATGGTTTAAGATCAAAATTAAATAAGCATTTTATTACTACTCTATGCCGGAAAACTTGATAATGGAGAACTTAATGGCGGAATGAATGAAGGGAAGGAAAAGGGAAAACGGAAGGCATTTAGGGGACACAAGCAGTTATGCGGAGGGCTACTGTCTGCCGGCTGCAGGATTTCGCTATGGGGAGCCATCCCCTCCAGAAACCTACTTTTTCCATTGCATCATTGACAAGTGGCCTTTAAATGAAGTGAAGAAGCCAAAGCTGTTGCTGCTGTTGAATGGTGCAGAGAAAAAAATAATAATAGTCCAGTTGAACTAAATAAAGGTTTTGGTCTTGGAATCTTCTAAGGATCTTACGGAAAGAGAAGAATAGTTTTATAAATAATTTATTTAATTAAAAAATCAGTGTTTATATGTATTATTATTATTATTATTTCGTTAATCTTGCGGTTGGTTTTCCAATGTGGCTTGGTTTGGACCGAAGCTAAACCGATGACGATTATTACCTTGAACGTTAGTTGACACAGGCGGCAAGGGTCTCATTTATCCTGTTCGGCGGTCCTTGAGTCTGTGCAATTTCCCTTCGTCGTCGTCCTTGCACACGTTTAAGGAATGCCAAGCATGGCCGTTCCTCTTAAAACTTCGCGTTCAACAATTTAGTGTACATCTTCCTATTATTCTTCCGCTCGCCCACTTCCCTGAAGTTTTTCTCGCGACTTTCACTCGAGTCCTTGTTGCAGTGGGAGTTCCGTGGGTGGGCCCCGTTTAAGTGATAATCCTGACTTATGCTGCGAATAATGTTGCTAAACTGTTGACTGCACTTTCACTTTAACTTTTATTCCCACTTTCGCCACTTAAAGTCACACCAAATGTCTGCTGTTCAGGGTTGGTTCTCTTTTTTTTTATTATATTACAGAGCAATCGAAGGACTGTGAGTAGTGTAAGGATATTAAATGTGTGTTAAAATAGTAATTGTGTAAAATATATAAAGCCTTTGGAATCCTTTTAAGATAAATGCATGTAATATATAGGCAAAGTAAGCTTGATTTGGATTTTGCTGTGAAATTTGTGTCTTAAATTAGTAAATTAAAAAATTCAACGTAAATATTTATCTGTATACTCGTTTTTACTATACATTTATTTGCATCTAACACGAAATAGACACGCATTTGTTTCCGACTGCTGACATTTCGGGGGCACGAATGCCAGTTGCCTAAATTCCAGAAATACCACGACTTTTCCTTCCATTTCACGGCCCCTCTGCAGGGCTTTTCCCTCCCCACCAACGTTGGGCTTATGCAACTGAGGGAAAACTTTGCTCACGTTTTCGTGAATTGATTTGCGAGCGTTTTTGCGACGAAGCCTCATGGCTTGGGGGTCACAGGTCACCCCTTTGGCCTTTGCCTTGTCTTCGGCTCCTCATTCATAATGAATAATTTCCGCACGAATTGAATTCAATGGCCAAATGGTTTTGCCGGCTTGTGCCGTTCCTGCCTAATGGCCATTATTATTATTAGGATTATTATGATTGCGATTACAACCGAGAATATTACCGTACATTTCCGTGGCTCCTTTTTCGTTTTGCTTGATAGTTTGGTTTCCATTTCATTAGATTGACGTTCGATGGCAAAAACTCCATTTAATGTTTCATGATTTATGGCGTTTTTAATTATTGTGTAAGGTACAAAAACAGGTACCGCTGGGGCTGGTCTCGGTAATTTGATTAATTTGTAAAGTGGTATTCAAGTCGAACGGAGTTCAGGGCAAGGTCAGTGATGATATTTTATGTCTCGCACTGAAAATAAGTATGATTAAGGGCTGTAAACCAATCCCAAGCTAATTAAATGATTTCCAATATAAAAACTAATAGGTAACAATTGCGAAAAAAGAAAACACTTTAAAAATTCTCGAACGGACTGAACTTAAATTTCACAAAAAACTTAAAATCCTACCAATGGAAAAATGTTTTTATTTCAAGCAATTTTCCAAACAATATTTCCATTAATTGGCAAATAAAAACACAGCGAAGAAAATAAAAATAATGGATATGTGAAATCATTGACTCCCGTTTCGAAATGGAATGCGTAAAATGGTTGCAAAAAATACACCTAAACGGGTAAACCAAATGAGAATTATCAAAAAGGCAAAGTCCATGCCAAAAGCTTTTATGTTCCATATGGAAGACCTGCTGCAAAAAACAACCAAGCCAAGTAAGCAAACGAAATAGCAAACGCATACAGGGAAAAATAAAGCCAACAACAATCAAATTTGGCCAACACAAAAACTTTGGGCAATAATAACTGCATTTCGCCATTGAATGTTATTGCATTAGTTTGTCTGGAAAAAACCAAAATAAAAAAAGGAAATTAAAAAAAACAACAACAACAGCAATTGTCCAAAAGGAACTGCTGAGAATGCGGAAAATCACATTCGGATGAAAACTTTTTACTAAATGACACTATGGCATAACAATTGCATTATCCCCTTTGATCGGATTCTTTATTTTTGGTTTGGCTTTGACCATTTGCGTGGAATTTGTTCCCATATAATCCAATTCCAATCAAGGCAAAGTGCATAAGGATTTTTTAATTTTTGTTATGATTTTATTTCAATGCAAAAAATACCTCATCGTATTTAAGGTTATTATAATATTATTAGTTTTAAAAAAATATATAACTTTGACTATAAACCTCTCATAAACGCGACACAAATTTCTAAAAAACAGAAAAATAATAGTTAAATAACACAACATCCGCTGCAAACAATTACTACTACATTCCAATAAATTGAAGTTAACAAAAAAAGAGTAAATATATTCGCAAACATTTCTAAAAACTATTTAATTTCACTGCTTAAATTAAGCAAAGTACAGTTCAAGTTTTTGCATAATTTTTGTTTGTCTGATTTGTTGGTTTGGTTTTGGCTTTGACTTGGCTTATATCTTCTATAATTTCTTTTTTTTTGCAAACTGCAACGCTAACCATGATGACGATGGTAACCGAATTCCGGCCACGAAGTGACAAACGCATTGAACAAATAAATTTGATGGCCAAAAAAGTGTTTCAGCCGAATCGCGGGGACTCTCTGTCGAAGCATGCGCGTCGCAGGCTTTTCTCGCTTTTCGCAAAACTGGAACGAGAGCGGAAAAGTGCAGGTTTCCCCATCGAACAGCAACAAGTGGTCGCCGGTTCAGAGTGTAATATTGTAAACTGCTTGCTCTGCTAGGGGAGATGCTGTGGTGTGTTAGATGTTCTGCTTTATCGATTACCTTTTCACCACTAATTTTCCCCAAAAGCCATTTCCCCATGGTGAAATATGTGCAAGCAGTTTTCTACGAACAAGATGTTTTAACGTATATTGTAAATAGATTATGCTTTTGTTGATTTATTTGTTGTGGTTTCTAAATGTGTTTAGAGTAGTTAGTAGTTAGTTTTTTGATTTTTTTTATTGTTCCGAGTGGAATTGTGGCGGGATTCGGTGATTTGGAGATTTCACACAAATCTCGAATTCTAATTCCCACCGAACACCCGAAATCTAAACCATACCTAACTGAAGCGTTTTAAATCCAAATCCAATTTCCAAATCACATTTTTCAAAACCTACATTCTCCATCTTCTATCACATCTCTCAGGAAAGTGCCGATTTTCACATATTGATTTTAGAATTTTACACTAAAGAAGGAATTTTTTAATTATTTCAGAATTTTGATAATCTAATGACTATATTATATAACTGCCACAAAAACAATCGGTAGGCGTAGAGGAAAATGTAAAACAGCTAATATCGATTAGGAAGTGTAATGAAAGTTTACCAATCAAAGCTATAGTAATTTTATATATAAATGATAAATACACGTTTAGAAATATATATCTTTTTTCATTTGAGCTGAAATGTTTGACTTCAATTGCAAGAGAGGCTGGCTCTGGCTTCCCGAACTTTGCTTCCCCTGTTTATGTTTTAATAACATTTTGTTAATTTTAGAAAATATCTTGATATTACATGTTTTAACAACCAAAGTATCTTTATGCATTAATGTGGCTTATAGAGTATGAATAATATGTTAAACGAAGCAATTGTTAGGTAACGCCACTTGAAATGGTTTTCAAACTTGTATTACAATCATTTTCCCAACGCCTTCAGGCAGGGCACGTGACAAGCCCCCAAGCTCCCGAGCCAGTCACGTGAATCGGAATGGTAAAAAATGAAATGCTAAGCCCTTTGTGACTGCCGCGCAGTCAGAGGTTAAAGTTCCTGCGTGCGAAACTTTTGCGAAATGTAGCGCAAATAATTGCGTAAGATGAGCATAAGAGCGGAAAAACTTGTTGCATCCTGGAAAGCGTCTTGTGGCTTTCTGATTGCGTGTCAAGTTTGTGAGGATTTTTCTAAAGCTGGTGAATATAAAGAGGATATTTTAGTTCACGAACAATCAATGGATTTTTAAAAGATTTGAAAGAAATAATACCTTGTGTTGGGTATAAATATAAAACAGACCAATTTTAAACATAAAAAAGAAACTTGCAATGCATAATGATTCCTCTTTTCAGTTAAATATTTATTGGTAAACTCTTAACTGCATATAGTACATGATATAGGAAAAAATCAGATTACATAGTATTATCTACGGCAGCTTATAACCACAATCGTCTGACTGCACCAGAGAGCTCAACGGTGACATGAAACATATTGTTTATATTCATTATGCTCAACCCATGAGAGGTAGCCGCAGGACGGGAAATATCTGCATATTTATTGTGGCAACAATTTCTAAACTAACTTAACTAGGCCGCCCCAAAATGCGCACACAGCATCTGCCCCTGGACCCGGACCCTCAGACTTTCATCATAAAATTTAGGCAAAACAGAGGGAAACCCAACAATAACTGAAATCCGGCGAAACGGAAGCACAAACGTTGCCCAGAAAGTTTTGTCATCATATCGTTGTGGCCATAAATGTTCAAACACGGAATGCCGCTGCCCTTCCCTGTTCCCAAGTCATGCCAAAATCTGACCAAATATGATCAATGCACCCAAAAGTGTGTAGCCAAAATTGCAAATAATTTCCAGTGGGGGAAGGTGAATAACCAATGTGTGCGTCTTTGGTTTTCCTGCCTCACACATGCACGTAAGTATAATGTGAATCACGTACTTTATCTCGGCTTCTATTGAGTAAATATTTATGCCTTGGTACCTGAGTTAATTGCTGGCAAGCGGAAGTCAAATATTCCCAATATTGCCTGTTCATTACGACTAAATAAATATTTATAAATAATTAGGCAAGGACCAAATAATTAGAGGAAGTTTGATCTTTGTTTGAGAAAGGTTAAACAATTAATTGGCAAACGATTTACTAAGTCCACCGAGATTTTATCATTGTAGCAACCTTAAAAATTCTGGAGTCGAGAGCTGACAGCACTGTGTCAATTACAATACCGGCAATTTGCATTAAGTGCTTATGACAGCGGACGGAAGGGCAGGCCCAGGAAGAGGATGAACTTTGAACCAGAATCGCATGATATGTGAGACTGAGAATCCGACTTAAAACAGCTCTAAGTGCAGCCTAAGTGCCGGCAATTCTACTTACTTACACATCTGTCAGGTCGGGGGACGACTCCGGTCTCAGGAAGCACTTAATAAATTCTAAACAATTGTTTGCGTCTTGGTCGAGTGCGAACAAAAGGCAGCCGTCATCATTGTTCGTGCCCGAGTCCCGAGTCCTGAGTCCTGAGTTCTCAGGCCAGAGATAAAGCCGGGTCAACGGTCTGCGGGCCAAGTTAGTCGAACTGCATGTGAGGCCGTACATCATAATTATCTAAATGCCTGCACTCTCGCCTTGTTGAGTGCAAATCGAATTTTGACCACATGCAAAATCACAAATCAAAGCCCGGGAAAGCCAACTCCCCGAATAGAAAGACTGGCGACTGTAGTGTTCGCGGAAAACGAGATGATGATGATGATGATGGCCTGGACATGGAAATGGACATGCAGGATGCTAACCGAACTGCACAGTGACATGTTTGTAATTAGCACTCCACCATCGGCATGCCCGATGGCTCCCTGCCAAATTTGAAGGGAGCGAAGTTTCTGATGTGCAGCAAAAACCCCAAAATTAGTTTAAAATTTCGCACATTTCAGTCAAAAGGCAAAATATTACGTTTGCGCCATTACAGAGCTCTATTATAGCTGGGGAAATTCAGTCTGATTAAAAGCGAAATACTCTCTGCTAGAGATGTGGACTAATTGAAATTAATTAACAAATATTGACGTATATTTTGAAAGTAATTAAATAACCAGAAAGCATGAACATCTATCAGCTTACTTACTGCCTATTTTGGATGCAATTAATTAAATTAATAAAGCTATTTTGATAATTTTGTCCCTAATAATCGTGTGATTTTTAGTATTTAGTATAGCATTTCTGCTAAAAGCTAAAAAATAATGGCTTGAGTTTCCTTTTTTGGCCAAATACTTGGAAGTGAAATGTTGTCTTAACCTTGTTACCTCATTTCTGTAGAAATTACGTCACTTGGATATCAAAAATTCAGCTTGAAACAAATTTAATTTGCCCGTACCTTTGCTTTTGCTTGGAAGAAGACTGAAATATGTTGATATACTTGCATATTTTAAATCAACTCACGTGCCAAGAAAAAACGAGGACACTAACTGAAAGGAAGAGACGCGAAACGCGTTGGTATAATCTTAAAAGAAATTTTTATTTAGCAGTCAACAAGTGCCCTTTTTTTATTTATTTTTTTTGAGGAGAACGGAGAGGACGACGGCTGTGCCGACTAAGGCAATGGAATGGAAGTGAACATTAAATGAATCAGACTGAAATTGCATTAAATGCACTTAACCAGTCGTCATCAACAGTCGAGAGCCATAAACACGATTATCTGAAATTTACAAGTAATTCAATCAAATTTATCCAAAGCAAGAAAATTGATTTATCTGTCGAAGAAGTTAGACCGCAGAAATTCTTAGAGGACTGAGGACAGTTCAAGGACCAAGAATCTTGCTCAAGTATTTAGTGTGATAAGAAATTCTGAGACAAAACACTCGTGCAATCATCAGCAGCTTATGTATAGTGTTTTTTTTTTATATTATGAGAAAGGATATATTAAGTTACAGGCTTTAATAAAATGAAACCGGAAAATAACTAAACTCTCATTGTTGCGGATCATCATAATTGCACTTAATTGTTAGCTAAAAATTAGGCATTTCAATTTCTCTAACCATTTGTAATAATATTTTCATTTTCTATGGACTGAAAATTCTCCAGGAAATGATTAGACGAAGGCACCGGGTATCTAATGGCCGGAAAATAAACTTTCCTGTGAGTATTGGCTTTTTAGTTTCAGTCAGCTTAGAACTTTGCATCATTCTTTTTCATTTCGCGTGAGTAGATGGATGAATAGAATGAATGGATTGTTGTGCCGGCTTCCTGCGTTTGACTTGCCGTTGGCTGAGTGCCTGCTTGTCCTGGTCTAGATGGAGCCAAGTAGTCAGGCAGCCAGGCAGCCAAGCAGCCAAGCAGCCAGTTGGCGGCGGCTTGTTGAAGCGGATTTTTGCTCCTCTTGGCCCGATGATTCTGCCTCTGACCTCCGACCTCGATGTCGCTCCTTGCGGTCCAGGGCCTTCCCTGATGCAGCCGGAACGGTCGACTCGGTGGCGTCAACAGCTTACATTATTTATTTTGTTTTATTTTTAAGTCAGTCTGCGTTGGGCGGTGTGAGGGCGGTACAACGACCCAGAATGATGACAGATCAAGTATTTATAGAACGTCGCTTTGCATTTCGTTTGGTATTGATTTTTTTAAAGGCGGTTATGTGCCTTAATAGTTATAGTTTAGAGCAGTTTAAAAATATAGACTGGGTGGTTTTTTGGAAAGGGAATATATCTGTTGTTTTTATCTTCCCAGTGTGTCAGTATTTTATCATGTTGCTCAATGTTAAATTTCTAAACTGTATTTGATTGCTAATATTTATTTTATGGATTTACCCAATATTTAAAATTGATTTTTAATAACATTGCAAAAGTAGTGCTGATTTTATTAACCAAAATGGATGAAAGCTGAGGATATACATAATTTTAATAGCCTGATAAAATACATATTACCTATTTAGATACCATTTGCATTTATAAGTTATTTTTAAAATATTTTGTATTAATTTGTTGTTCTTATTTCAAAAGTTCCAATATTTTCTGTAAGTCAGAATGCCTTTTTATGTCAATATTAATTTTAAAATCAGTATTAAGAATTATTAAGCTTTCATCACAGCCACAAGCGCTATGTTTTTCCTACTTTGAGGCATACAAATTGTATATAAATCATTTCAGATCTTTTATATAATTTTGTTTTGTTGAATCGAATGTTTTCCGACAGATCTGTTAACGTGTAAAAAATATGGTCAACACTTTTCACCAATGGGGCACTACGCAGACAGCCAGTGCAGGGGAGGGGGCTCTTACATTTAATAAAGGACATACAGAAATCAGCTTAAGCCGCCTCTTGTGAAGTCTCCTGGGCGGCTTGGGCCACCCGTCGCTGTGTTGTCATTTTGGAAACATTTTTTCACTCTGCCCATGATGGAACGCGAACTCCACTTGGTTGTTCTGCTCTTGCTGGTATTTTTCGAGCTTGCTTGTATTTATTTATTTTATTTTTTGTTGTTGTTGCTGTCAAGCAGGATATTACACCTCGGATTTCGGCGCTGTCTTTCACTTTCGCCTGCTGTGACGTATTTCTATGGCCATCCTTCCATCCCTTGGCCCGCTGCGTGATAAGTTTGAGGCAGCCAGACAGACACATTTTTTGTGGCTTATTCGCATCCGTTGTCGTTTTTTATATAAATAACCTGCTCTTTTGTTTAATCTGGTAAGCAATGTCAGCGGGTGCTCTCGCCTCAAATTGTTGCGTATATCATCCCTAAGGGCGTTATTGTTTTAATATGTTAAGTCGCAAGTTTTGCTAAAATTTGCATAGCTTAATATGTGAAAGTTATGGGAATATTACTCATGACATGAAAAATAATTACAAGGAGTATGAAGAGGATATATATAGTATATTAGATATAATATTTATGCAAAGATTTTCATTAGTTAGAACTAAAATTTTCCAAAATGTTTGTGTAAAGAGTACAACAATTTCATTTTTAAAAATCATAATATAAATATGCACAAATCTACAATAGTTTTTTTTAATGAACCACCTTCCTTTACCTTTACCTCTATTAATCTAAAATATTCGATCTTCCGCTTCCCTTGTAAAAATATCCAAATATTCGAAAAATGTTTAAAAGAAGCATTCTTCCTGAACTGTTTGATAATAAATACCTTATTAATGATTCCTACTAAACACAAAAAGTCGTTTCTCTCAATTATTTGTAAATGAAATATCTTGAGTGGAACTTCTTGATAAATATCTTAAAGTTCTACCATTCGTATTCATAATTTAATTCAACCCACATATTCGCTAATTCCTCATCGAGGGGTTCTTTTAATCGAGATTCCTTTGGCGGCGTCTAACTAATTTTCATACATTTATCAACACTTTTTTGGTGGCCCTCCGGCGAATGTAATTTGTACTGGCTGAGCTCTCTCCTACGGAATTCCGCCCAGTTTCTGGCTGCTTGATTTTTTCACCGAACATCCGGCGGGTGAATAGGTATTCGCACCCAAACGCCCGCACCAAATTAGCCATTTTCTAATGAAACACAATACGGAGATACCGAGATGGGGCTTGGGTCTGTCTGCACAGATAAAAGTACAAAGGATATTGCCGGGGGCCGAGGCCCTACCGTTGCCCTTACCCTCAACCCCGTACATCGTACATAACTCAACGCTGATTTTGAGGCACTGCCTCTCAGCCGTGTGCCGTTTATTTTTTCTGCGTTTGTTTGGATTCACCGGCGCTTTGTTTGTAGTTATGTTCTACGTGCGGTTAATCGCAAATGAGCAGCGCTACTCCCTGGGCCCATAATGAGGCCAATTAGGCCCAAGGCAAAAACTAAATGCCGTGTGCAGCGTGTGTAATGGTCCGCCTAACTATGCGTGGTACTCCCCTATCCACCCTCGACCTCTTCTCCGCAATTACGGATACGCAAACGGCTTTACATCTTGTGCGATATCCTGAAGTTATCAGGATGCGGCATCCGCAGCTTTAAGTTCCGCCCCTTCGCCTCGTCTAGCTGTTTGTCAGCCATTTGATGCCCGGATTATGCTGATGTTTCGCAGACCTCCTGGCGACCAGCGGCAATTGGCCCTGCAGCATTTTATGGCTCCATTTGGATTGGAACTCTGCACTGGCGAATGCAATTTGAATTTGGACTCAGTTGGCGCAAGTTTCTCCTCTAACGCTTTATGACTTGTCTTCGAGCGAAGTTTTTGCTTTTTATTTTCAAATGACTCCGAGTTTGTTGTGGTGGCCATAATGGCTTGTTTTCACCAAGTCAAAGTTCTTTTTAATAAGAGACCCACAAATATCTTCTATTTAAAAGGGATCTTTTATTAATCCTTTACGATTGTTTTTAACACTGTGTTCATAAAGACTTGGGGTCTTTCTTTTTTTGTAGACACTTTCACCAGCTTTTGTACCGCCCATAAAGAATATGTTCTCTGACCAGGACAAAGGATCTCCATGCATACAATGACAATGCATTTGTGGAATATTTGCACGGAAATCGCCAGAGAGCATGTGAAATATTTATGGAGGGGCGCATTGGGGATGTCACGATGATTAGTTGCATATCCTCTTAACCCACCAATGCCAATGCCGGCCGCATGCTTCTGAGGCTCTGGGCCCGATTTCCTCCAGGCAAATATTTAATTTAAGAACATTTTCTTGCGTTATCCCTGGCCATGGGACGTGGCCACAGTGTGGCGTGTCCTGTCCAGTGCTGTCCTGTCTTGTCTTTGGAAATCTCAGTTGAATTCCCCCACTTTCTATACCCACTGAGCACCCCCACACTTCCTTTTATTTCTCAGCAGCAGCTCTGTTGTTTTTTCCTTCGATTGCAGTTGCAGAAGCGTCCACAGTAGTGATGGCTAGCTATATCCTTTTATGAAAGACTGAGAAGTATTCAAAGTAGTCTTTTTATACAATTGCATATTTTTAAGAATTATAAATTACTTTTTACTGTTTTAAATTATTTTGTTATAATGCAAACTAGCTCTTTCAAATGTAAACCCAAAAATATTTCGTGGCAATAAGCATAATTGCAATTCCCAAGAAAAACATTTAGTATTGTAATAAAACCATTTATTAAAAGGCCATATCTTGGATTTATTTTAAGTTTTACGCAGCACTGGGCCACTGAGCCGAGGCTCAGTCATACTCGTATTAGCCCAAGTCAAACAATGGCATTGGCAAACCGAGAGCAGCGCCAAATTGCAACGTGCAGAAACCAACGTAGTGCAAAGACAGGAGCCGAGAAATGGGGGCTGGGCCAGAGATGTTAAGAAAATGCACCAGACAGAAAATCGATGGAACAATGCTGGCTCCGGCTACTGTGCCGCTGCTGTGTGTTTATTTGTTGATTTTCTGTTATTCCCTTTTTGCGGCCAAGTGGGGGCGGCACTCTAAGTCCTTTGTGTGGCAGATTAACACGTGCAGGCACTCGGGACTCTAAGAAAAAATAGGGGAAGTCAGAAGGTCACTTTCGAATGACTGGTACATATATTTAAATTGGGCGTTCCATGCAACGGACACACTCTCACAAATTATTATGTTGTACTATCCGCTCAGCTCTGCTCAGCTTTTTCAAATCGATTAATATGAAAAAATCAAGTAAAATCAATTTGCACTTTTTTAATTAAACTTGTGTTGTCCCCGCATCGTTTATTTCCTCTTATGCCACCCGATTTTATTAAACGTTTTCCAGGTTTCCTTTTTTCTTTGCAGCATATTTTTCAGAAATCGCTGTGGTTGTTTGTCAATTGAATGATGAAATGCAGCTGTGGGCGATATTCAACCCACTTTTGGCCCGTGATTAAAATTAAATTGAAAGAAAAAGACATTTTATTTAAATGACATGACATATTAAACTTGATGACTTTCAATCAATATGTTTGCTGGACAGTAACTCTTTTACTGCGCTTGGTGTAAAATATAAGTAGAGAGTTCTAATTTTAGTCAGGAATTTTTGAAGTACTGACTTAGTTCCAACGCAATAACATATCCGAGAATGGATGAATCTACCAAACTTGTCGCTTATGAAGTCCACTATTTTTATTGGTGTTGCATTCATCAAGATAGAATTTTCTTGTTAAGCCCAGACCAAAAACCGGATTATGACAAGGAGATATTGCCCCTTTTTTCTTTGCAGCATATTTTTCAGAAATCGCTGTGGTTGTTTGTCAATTGAATGATGAAATGCAGCTGTGGGCGATATTCAACCCACTTTTGGCCCGTGATTAAAATTAAATTGAAAGAAAAAGACATTTTATTTAAATGACATGACATATTAAACTTGATGACTTTCAATCAATATGTTTGCTGGACAGTAACTCTTTTACTGCGCTTGGTGTAAAATATAAGTAGAGAGTTCTAATTTTAGTCAGGAATTTTTGAAGTACTGACTTAGTTCCAACGCAATAACATATCCGAGAATGGATGAATCTACCAAACTTGTCGCTTATGAAGTCCACTATTTTTATTGGTGTTGCATTCATCAAGATAGAATTTTCTTGTTAAGCCCAGACCAAAAACCGGATTATGACAAGGAGATATTGCCCCTTTTTTCTTTGCAGCATATTTTTCAGAAATCGCTGTGGTTGTTTGTCAATTGAATGATGAAATGCAGCTGTGGGCGATATTCAACCCACTTTTGGCCCGTGATTAAAATTAAATTGAAAGAAAAAGACATTTTATTTAAATGACATGACATATTAAACTTGATGACTTTCAATCAATATGTTTGCTGGACAGTAACTCTTTTACTGCGCTTGGTGTAAAATATAAGTAGAGAGTTCTAATTTTAGTCAGGAATTTTTGAAGTACTGACTTAGTTCCAACGCAATAACATATCCGAGAATGGATGAATCTACCAAACTTGTCGCTTATGAAGTCCACTATTTTTATTGGTGTTGCATTCATCAAGATAGAATTTTCTTGTTAAGCCCAGACCAAAAACCGGATTATGACAAGGAGATATTGCCCCAAGTTCGGTTTACGGAGATCGTGGCATATGGCTCTTCAATTAATGTGACACAAGTGAGGATTAAGAAAATAAGTATATTTAATTTAATGTAGAATTTATCTAAAAATATTGAAATAAAACAATAAAAAAAATTCTATTTCTATATACAACACTCATAAAAATGATGACAAAACATATATTTCTTAAGCCTAATTTAGTAGTCGGAAGTTGAAATTCCACAGATAGTTTTTAGGGGCAGAGAATCACGACTTGATCTCGGATCATCATTATAATATTGTATATCATGATAATTAAGAATTTGTGGAAGCATTTTAAAAATAAAGAATTAAAAAAAAAAAATGGTTGCACGACAAATTTAACACAAAAAACAATGTCGTCCCATAATTAAATAAATCGCGGCACAATATTTTTAATTTAAAAACAATGTCGTTGAAGAAATTAATAAATAAAAAAATATAATAAAATGAATAAATTTTCAGCTCCGGTAACAATCGAAGTTCGAACTCCAATTAATATAATAAAGACCATTGACATATACATATATCAAAGGTAACTCGCTTCAAAATCGTTTGGGTTTATATTATATTTTGAAGCCGTATTAAATTTTGAACAATTTATTTCTTGTTGACAGATATGTATACTCCAGTATATCTGATGTTTTTTTTTAATATTGAATGTAAATAAAATTTATGTATTTAATAAATATTTAAAACAGAAGTGCGCAATGTTTATTTCGTCAGTAAATATTCTATATTGGAAATAGGAATGTAGGAGTGAGAGCATATAGAAAACTACCTGCAAAATTTCATATAGATAACTTCAAAACTGAGGGACTAGTTTGCGTATAATCGGACAGACGGACGGACAGACGGACGGACAGACGGACATGGCTAGATTGACTCGGCTGTTGATCCTGATCAAGAATATATATATAGGGTCGGAAATGTCTCCTTCACTGCGTTGCAAACTTCTGACTGAAATTATAATACCCTGCAAGGGTATAAAAAGAGTCGCACGACAAATTTAACACAAAAAACCATGTCGTCCAATAATTAAATAAATCGGGGCACAATATTTTTAATTCAAAAACAATGTCGTTGAAGAAATAAATAAATAAAAAATAAAATAAAATTAATAAATTTTCAGCTCCGGTTACAATCGAAGTTCGAACTCCAATTAATATAATAAAGACCATTGACATATACATATATCAAAGGTAACTCGCTTCAAAATCGTTTGGGTTCATATTATATTTTGAAGCCGTATTAAATTTTGAATAATTTATTTCTTGTTGACAGATATACTCCAGTATATCTGTTGTTTTTTTTTTAATATTGAATCTAAATAAAATTTATTTATTTAATAAATATTTCAAACAGAAGTGCGGAATGTTTATTTCGTCAGTAAATATTCTATATTGGAAATAGAAATGTTTAAAGATCCCCTCAATTAAAAATAAGTTTGCAACTTCCTGTTGCTCATATATTTTGTTGTTTTTATTTTTAAAAATTCAATCATAACAATTAAAATTCAGTTTACATTTATTTTTCAATAGGTTCCGTCTCTCATGTCTGTTGAAATTATGCTATTACATTTATGAATTTGTCTGTTATATTATATATCGAAACAATTCCATTTTACATTATTTAGTCAATTATTAAATACTTAAAAAATAAAATGCGTCTAAATCGAAATAGGTAATTACTCTGACCTTCAATAACGAAATTTATATGTTGTATATCAATCCTTGTTTAGGTGATTAAATTCTAATCAATTAAATTGTTCCTTTTTTCCCTTTTACTCATTTTGGTTTTGATTTATATTTATAATTACAAGTTAGGCTTAGGTATTTCATTTTTCTTTGTTTTCCAAAAATATATAATTTCCTTAATTTACATTCATATAGTATGTTGTTCAGTTTATTTTGTATGCTTAATATTGGTTTTATGGCTCGTTGGAGCCAATGCGCCAAGATAGACTTCTCAAAAAGGCAAAAACACTATTCATTTTATACAGCTACAATTGGTTGATTTATTTTATACAAATTTTACAAGTTTGTTTTTGGTTTTTTTTTTTTGTTGTCTGTCAAATAGAACAATTCTCGGCACTTAGACTAAATTGTTTTTTCTTCGCTAATTATACAAATATTAACACATTCCGCGTCAACTTTCGCTAAATGTACAAATAAAATTCCTTTAAATAGTACACATTCACCATATATTTATGCTGGATGTGCAGTTAAAATTCCACCAAGAAGACATTTTGTAAATGTGGCCTAAAGTGTGCGTGCTATGAGGAGAAGCCCTGATTCCCCTTGCCTCGTTGCGGCGATTTCTGCTGCTGCTGCTGCTGCTGTTGCTGCTGCATCTGCATCTGCTGCTGTTGTTGTGTGTTTGGTGTCATGTTCATCTGACTATGGGCATTAGCTCTATTTAAATTACTCGAACTGTTTTGGCTAAGTTGGGACTTATGATTATTGTTTGCGGTCGTAACTGTGGCTACGCGTCTGAGCCGATTATCTGGAATCGGTGGGGATTGTAGGGTGCCCGAATACGGCTGATGTTGTGGCGATAGGGAGGCGGGTCCACTGCCGCTACCTCCAAAAGCGTTTCGAATGCTACTGCCGCCACCGCCACCAGCACCCACCAGGCCACTGGCCGAGCCGCCAAAGATGCTGCCGTTGCTGCTGCCGATCAGGCTCAGCGAGTGCTCGTTCGAGAGGATCTGATGGGCGGCCAGGTTCATCTCCTCTGGCGTCATGTCTAGAGCTTCACGCATCTCGCGAGCAGCCGTCCCCACGAACTCAGAGTCACAGTATTTGCCCAATCCCTCAGCGGCGAGTACCTAAAATATTTCAATAGTTTGGAATTTATTTAAAATTTATAAGTAATTTTTAGTAGATTAATATACAAATTACACTGAAACACTATAATGATAAGATGCATAACGCCAGACAATACTGGTTCTAGAGCGTACGCTCTCAAATTTGTGAAATCGAGAGAGCCCGAAGCAAATGAGCGTTATGCATATTATTCCATTATTTGAAATATTCCGATTGACTGCTACTCACCCCTCCAATCAATGATTCGGCCAGGCCGTTCATTTCAGATGAAGTTGGTAAACGACGCTGATCGTAGGGACTAGCTGGTGTCGATTGGATCATGCGCTCGTGGCCAGGAATAGTACCATTGGGGGCGTAGACTGCTTGTGCGCAATAAAACAAAAAATTTAGGATTCAATTTAATGAAAGGTATTGGTAATATTATATCGTTGATGGATATACAGGTATACATATATATGCATAATATGTATATAACATTATAGAGCTTGATGATCTGTGGTATTTTACAAAGTTTTAATAGATACTATATTCAACTTTCCTAAATTAATAATATCCTACAAATAATAACCTAACATTTTCTATTCTTGCAGTGAAGACGCAAAATCAGTCTTAACTCAAATAAAACAAGGCTTTTTTACAGTTTAAGGAAAATAAATAAAGAACAAATAGATGTTTGAATCAAAAAGTAAAATCCAATCATAGTAAATCTGTATTATACTTTTTGCTATTTAACCAAATTAAATTTTTCCAAAATGAATAATAAACAATTTAAATTCCAAGTGATATGTTCATATATCTTTATAAAAATATATGTTTATTTGTTTTTCAAAGTTCATTCGGTACTTACATTACCTTCTTCAAAATATACATAGTATTTATTTATATTTTGTTCGCTACTATATTTACAAATTTTAGAATTGTATTTCGATCATCAAGCTTATAATTGGTTCATATTAATAATACAGTTAGTATTTAATTATGCATTCGATATTATGATTTGTATTAACACTGTTTTCAAACATTGTCATTCTGGTTAACAACCTTTAAGGCTACGGTTATATCATAAGCAGAACTCAAACTAAATCAAAATATTGTCTAGCTAAAGCAAGCAATTATTTATACATCTAGGC
The DNA here is from genome assembly GCA_008042515.1 of Drosophila truncata. Lineage (NCBI taxonomy): Eukaryota > Metazoa > Arthropoda > Insecta > Diptera > Drosophilidae > Drosophila > Drosophila truncata. Next base: position 19,231 of record VNJQ01001326.1, on the reverse strand, counting down.
AAACGTATTATTTGCGGATACTTAGGCTAGGTAACATCTAAACGGATTTACGGCCAGGCGTTCTATGAACAATGCAAGCTGCGTAAGCATATCTTAGAGGTGTGGCGTGTGGTATGGTGTATTCACAATGTTTTAATGTTGGTGAAGGGTATCTGGAACCCGAGGGAGCCCAAGGCCCCACCCATGTGACTGTAAATTCCACACAAAACGAAAAGAGGAAGCGACGACGACATTACAACATTGAAGGACAACAGCGAGGAGTCATTGAAAGAGCTGCTCTGGCATAAAATAGGAAAACATATATGTACGTATATTGGTAGCATAGCAATGGAGAGACAACGATCACCAATCAAGTCCTCGGCTCGGGCATGGCGATTGAGTGATTGGTTTTGGGTTAGTATCGTAAGAATTTGATGTGGTTTTTATATGGTCGCAAGGCACACAGGCACACACATTTTCTTAGGGGCTAATGTTCAGTAAAGCCAAGTCCAAGGCTTATGAGTAGATGGGCACAACATCACGGCTTGTTTATAGATATATAAACAAAACTGTATATTTATATATATGGAGAGTATATAGACATCGATATCGGGCTTTGGGTTTGCTTTTAATTACGTTCTCTCTTGTTGCTGTTGTTGCGTGTTAAACGATTGTTGTTGTTAAAGTTGTTTCTGGTTCTGGTTGTAGTTTGTTGTTCTGGTTGTAGGTAGGTGTTATGTCATTAGATCCACTTTTGTTATCAGGGAACTCTCAACTCGGTCACACAAAATAGCATGGTCTTTACCGGTACGGTAACGGAATGTAGCAATTGTTCATTTATCTCATTCAAAACTTAACGGAAAACATTAAAGCATAACTGAATTTCTTAGGAACGATCTTTGACTCTCTCTGTGATCTGCCTCGAACTCTGTCGAAACTCATCCATCGAGAATCTGTCAGCGTTCGAACTCAGCACTCGGTGGTTTTTAAACTCGAATCACTTAAGCTATAATAAAGATTTTTGTGGGAAAGAGTTATAAAGACAAATTACTTTAACAGACACAATTGACTGATGTGTTTTTGTTCTTTCTAACGATTTGACGTTGGTTTAATCATGTGTTATTTCCGTTGATTAGTTTGTAATTAACAAAAGGAGCCACATTCGGGTTGGTTAGTATTATTAAATAATTAAGGAGAGGATGCAATCCCTTGTGAAGTGGTTTTGTATATTAAAGCTATAGGTGGGGTTTGTATCGATAGTATTTCAGATAGATCAGCCAATTAGAAGTCAGATATATTTATCTACTGCAGTTTCTTCTTAAAATAAATTATGTCGCATCAATAAAACTAAGGAAGTAATAACTAAGGATAATAAAGTAATAGGGGACACTTCTCGGGGTTAACTCTTTATTGTAAGTTATTGGAATTCATTATCCCTCAGTCTTCAGAGTCTCCAAGCAGACATTTCATTTAGAGTTCGACTTTACCTGTTCAAAATCTTTCCAGGAACAATCTCAAATGTATATGCTTATGTATCGAGATGTGTGGCTGTGTGTTTTGCTTGACTTTAATTATATGGCAGCGAAAGCGTTTTTAATTTAGCTGTTGAATGAAGCTGCACTCAAACAGTTCTACGTTTGTTCTACATTAACTAGACTATTTAATCCGAAATAAGGTCTAATAATTGCTTACTACACGAATGTTAAGAAACCATAATGCTGTTTTTGATTTTTAATTGTATTAATTTAGTTATCGATTAAACTACATTAAAACAAAAAATCAGCTGCCTAGTCTCGTGGGTTATTGGTGTTTTGCTCTCGATTTGAATTATCATATCAACATTTGTACATGCCGCAGGCAATAACGAATCTTTTAGAACGCAGTGGGCGATAGTCTGTACATGATTTCAATTTGCAATATGTTTAATTGTAATGCAGCAGCTACATAGTCGGAGTTCGAACAAAACAAATTAATAAGAATACAGTCATATCGGTGTTTGGGTAAGAATTTGTTGCGTTTTTGTTAGGGTCAAATTTTTGAGTGTGTGAAAACAACAAACGAACCAATCGATCGGAATTAATTTCAGAATTTTATCCAGTAAAAAACGAATAATAAACACAGTATAATTAATGTTAATAAATTGTTGTGCACTTTTGCTGTTGCTGTTGCATTAATGCTGTAGTTGATTGTTAGGTTTTGGTTTCTGTTTTAATTTTATTATTGCAATTTGCAGCATTTTAGGCTTACCATTGTTATATGGATGCAATAAAATACCACGATTGCGGTTGCTGAAATTAATGTTCGGGGATTGAGTAAAAGTTTGGTTTATGTGGCTCTTTTCTTTTTTTCAATAAGTTGTTGTTGGTTGGTCTTATTTCGATTGGTTTTAAATCCGCTAGTTTAAAGGTATTTGTGATTGCAACTAGGTTTGCTAAGTCAACTAATTTGAAACTCGTATCTTGCTTAGTGTGGTGCCAAGTCGGTATGCTTGGCCGGCTCCTTTTGTCCATTACAAACTTTAAGGCGCTCTTCTCTAGGTGACCAAACAAAATGCCACGAAACAGAAACGATAATGGTTGGCAGTAAGGAATATCGATCAACTCACTAAACAGCAAGCCATAGTAACAAGTAGTATGGTAATGGAGCTTGGTGTGTGTGTTATCTTTTTTTTTCGTATCTTTTTTTTTTCTCTAGGTGAAAACCAAAAGAGCAAGCTCCAACATTGGCCTAATGTTTGTTCCCAATGGACCCCTACACCCGCATACTCACTCGTAGGAAATGGCATTGGCCTCCGGCGGTAAAGTTCCGGTCACTGTTACCGGGGCCCCGGCCCCACCGTTCTTGGCCAGAGGGCGCATGGAGATGCTCTCGCCGAAGGTCCTTAGCTCGCCGCTCCCGGAGGCCTGCAGCTCGTCCTGCAGCTTCCCGGCCGCCGCCAGCCTGGCCTGCATGATGTTCCGCGTAATGTTGTTCACCCCATCGGCCACGCTGCGGTTTAAGCTGTCGTACAGGTAATCCCCGCCAGAGGCATCGGCGCTGCCCAGCACCATTGTGCTACCACCCACTCCCATGCCCACCGCCGCGGAACCGCCGATGGCCAGGGCGCCATTGCTCTGCGAGGCATTAGCCTTGGCACTCCGCCGGAAGGTTCCGTTGCCGTGGCGCCGGATCGACGACCACACGCTGCCAAAGAGTGTGTGGTGACGCTGAAGAGAATAATGAAGAAATAAAAGACGTCAGTCAAAATATTAAATTTAATTTGGAATCTTAATATCCTTACCCTGTGCATGGGCTCCGGTTCTTGGTCCAGTTCATCGAGGTTGCCGGAAATGGCTCTCTTGAGCGCCGGCGACACCTCGTGCAGGGTTCGCAGACCCGCCTGCAAGGTGACAGTATTGCTGTCCGGATGGCCCTCCTTGCCTTCCTGCTCCTTGCGCTTCTTAAAGCGTCGGAAGTAGTCTTGGATGAGATACGTGGCGTAAAATTTGCCCACGGTCACCTCATCATCGTTGCCCGGCGGCGGAACCACCTGATCCAGCAGCTTCGGATTGGTTCGCTTCCAGATCTGCTTGATGGTGGCCCGCAGCTCGGCGTTAGCATCGTCGATGTTGCCCTCCGTCTTGATGCTCAACGAGGTGCGGACCACAGCAAAGAGGGTGGCATTGAACAGGACAGTGCCGTCAGAGTTTAGAGGCATGTTCATGGACACCAGCCGCTTGCAGGCCATGCGATGTGGACAGAGCTTGCCGAAGCCCAGTGGCGGCGATATCTTTCGCAGCAGCGTGACCACGTCCAGGTGCTTGATGCGACCCTTGGCATCCGGATCGTATTCGCTCCACAGGCGGATAAACTCGTCCAGATGATGGGGACCCAGGATGGACCAATCGCGGGTCAAATAGTCGAAGTTGTCCATAATGACAGCTACGAAAAGATTAATGATCTGCAAGAATACGCGGATGTATATTCTACTCCAGGAAAGGCTTTAGATATCATTACTTACCAAAAACGAACAGAGAACGTAGAAGGATATGAAGTAGGGATAGGCTATTGAGGAGCCGCAGGCTTCCCCTGGCGTATCCGAGTTCATGTCACACTTTACGTCCGGCTGTGCCGAGCAGGACATCATAATATCCTGCCACGCCTCTCCAGTGGCCGATCGGAATAGCACTAGAACCGCCTGCTGGAAGGTCTGGAAGTTATTGTTGTGCGTTATAGAGTTGCCGCCATCCAATGCAATTTTGCCAAAAACCTTGAAAAATAAATAATAAAAATGAGTCGGAGAAGCGTTGGGGATTATTTAAAGATGACTTACTTGCATGCCGACCACTGCATAAATAAAGAATAAAAGTACAATAAGCAAGGCCACATAGGGCAGAGCCTGAAAGGATTTAATGAATGTCCAAAGTAAGGTGCGAATGCCCTCTCCCTTGCTGAGCAGCTTGACCAGGCGCATCACACGAAACAGGCGGAAGAAATTAATGGATATAAGATTCGAGCCACCCTGAAAGGTAATCAAAAACAATAAATAAATAAATATTTGCTTAAGAACGAAAAACTTTAAGAAAAACCTACCGACTTCGCCTTGGATTTGCAGCCCTCAACGATGTCACAAGGAGCCTGAGAATTGTCTTTGCTCTGTGAATATTATAAGAAATAAGATTCAAGTTATCTTACACATTTAGTGCAGCTACCAACCTTAATTTCAGAGTAGACAATATCAATGAAACTGCCCAAAACAATAATGAAATCGAAAACGTTCCAGGCATCGCCAAAGTAGTTCTAAAAATACAAAAAGGATATAAATTATTTTGATATTTTTTCAAATATTTAACTAGACTTACCTTAAACCGAAAAGCGGCCAGTTTGAAAACGAATTCCAGGGCAAATACTGCCGTAAATATCATATTCAAGGCATCGAGAAGTTCTGTGTACCATAGGGGCTGATTGTAGAACTTCATGGCCAGCGTTACCGTGTTTATCATGATCAGTACGAATATGGTGTACTCGAAGGACGAGGATGTCACGAACCACCAAACCTTATATTGTATGCCATGCTTTGGTATATAACGCCTCACAGGCTTTGCCTTCAACGCGAATTCTATACAATTACGCTGATTCTTATCCAGATCACAATTCTTATACTCCTGCTCGCCCTCATTTTGGAAGGTGACAATAACGAAACCAACGAAGATGTTCACCATGAAGAAGGCAATAATAATAATGTAGATTATATAGTAGGCAGCTACAATCGGACGGAAGTTATGTATGGGGCCGCCATTTTCCATGTTCGAATCGATGGAAACATAAAGCAATCTGTAATGGAAATATTTAGGAGTTTGAGGAACCCAAAGAAGTTTGATTTCACACTCACTGGGGCCAGCCCTCAAAGGTGGACACTGTGAAAAGGGTCAGCATGCCCTTGGCCACATCGTCGAAGTGAAATCGGTTGTTGCTCCATTCCCGCTCCTTGAGACGCGGCTTGTGGACATCACCGTCATCGTAGACCAGATAGGTGCCGCTATTATGAATATGTTTAACTGATCTTTTCGTTGCTTTTAATAATGAAAATCAAAACTTACTAGCATTCAGCTTCAGTCATTTTGGAACCATCAGTGCACTTGAAAAATTTACCCTATTTTTAGGAAAGGTTTTGGGGAATGCAGAGGGACGAAGCGGCGATGGAAAGACAGCAAAGAATTAGAACATGGAAAGTAATGTCATTTAAGTCAATGGGATAGCAATCTCAACGAGAAGTGGTCCTGCATTGAGGTTGCTTTCAATCAATTACAAACATTAAAACTGCTTTACTGTACGGACTATTAACTAAGACCTAGTCAAAAATATAGTATGAAAATAGACTATCTAGCTCTATTTTTTTTTATTTTTTATTAAATGTATGCACACATATACAGGGTGTTTCATATGCAAACACATTTACATACACGGCTTGAGATTATTGGAACGACGAGAACGGTTTTAGTTTTTTTATTTTGTGGACAACGCAATATTTACAGACGGGACAACAACGAGTTGTTACTGGGTTTTAAATGGTGTTAGGTACATGGGAAAATATAGAAATATATTACATTGGGTTAGCAGGGGAGCCAGCCAACGACACTCTTGCCTAGAGGTTAGTTTGGAGAAGCCAAAAACTGAACTAAACCGGTTGGTAAAGCCTTTGTTGTTTATCTTTAGTTTACCAAAACTTTTGCAAAGCGTAGATTTTGTTAGACAAAATGAAGACTCAGAATTTGCCATAGAAAAAGATTGACTCTGTCTATAATTCAAAGATATGACATTGAGAATAGTTACCTTGTTGGTTTGAACTATCATAAAAATTAACCTAAACACAGATACCCAGATGGAAAAAAAGACATCAAAATTCAAAGCACATTAAGCAGCATTTGTTTTTTTTTTCTTTTATTTTGGTTTTTAATTTATTTATAGTTGTTCCTTTCAAAAAATAGAAGCGCACACTTAAAGCCAACTGAAGACACCCTTCACCAATGACTTTTCATATAAAATTCAAAGAAATTACCTTAAAGAGTTGTACTCCAATAACAGCAAACATGAATTGCAACAAATATGTCACCAACATGATATTACCGATGGTTTTGATTGCGACTACAACGCACTTGACCACATACTGCAGAAGTTCGTAATGTTTCAGTGTTGGCCAATTGGTTGGATTTTTAATTTGTGACGTGATTATGATATTTGAATAATTTGGTTTATTTTCAATTCAAGTTTGTGTGTGATTTGTCAGCATCAATAATAGGGTTAGGTTTTGTGTATTTGTTTTATTTTTGGTGGCCACATTTTTATGTTTAGGGTTTTTGCAATGAAAACAAAGGTTTGAAATGGTATCAGTATTAATTTTTTACAAATTTCGTTGATGGGTTGCCAAAATTCAATTAAAAAACAACCAAAGAACACGTTCAAGGAGAGAGAAAGGAAGAAAATACATTTAAAATATTGGGACATCATCCTAAAGAAGTTTTGTATTTGGTTTAAACATTCTAAAAGTAAGATTTTGGTTTATAGCTTTAGATGGATATAAATAAATAAATAAGGATATATGAAACAAAGGGTGTAGATTGAGTGGGTTAAGAGAAATAATAAAGTGTTTAGGTAAATATTATTTTTATAAATCCATAGTAAAAATTGGAAAAAATCCTTTTTAAGGGAATATATTTCACTGTGGATTCATTCAGCTTTACAGTGGAAATGTTAAAATGGATTGTTAGTTCCGATGCTCTGCAAGGCTCGAAGGGATTTTTACTCCTTATGGAAGCTTAGCTTATGGGATTGTTTGGCCTTGATGCTAGGGTGCAAGGTAGGTTGCTTCTTGGATGCTGGAGGGGAAAAGACCCAAGACTTAGGTGCTGTGGTGTGTGCTTTTGGAATACTTTGCGTTTATTGGATGTGTGGGTGCGTTCATGATCGCTCACTGTCGATATCTATCGTCGATTCGTTGCATTTAGACGTGTACAAACGCAGAAAATGGGTGTGGAATATATACGAATTGATATTGATTATAATTTATGCATAATGTGTGTGTTGTGTGAGTTGTGTTAGGATCGGTGTAATCGCTAGTGTTGTTGGTTAGAAATCCGAGAAACGATAAGTCCAAGAACTAGGTAATGCCCGGACATGGCTTTGGAATTCTTATGCAATCTCCTCTTCTTCAGTGTTGATATATCTTTGATTTTTACTCTCCTATACCGAGTGCTCCTTGAGAGTTAGGCTGCGCATTAATAAGCAATACTAGGCAGCAAAGGTTTTCATTATTTACATTTTCATCTGTTTTTTTCTTCTTATCTAAACTGCTTTCGTTTTTAGTAGAAACAATTATTTTGCTGTACATAAATTAGTAAATATATTTAAGACTAAAGAAAAACCAACTTGTCAAGCAATATTAATCGAGGCAAATTGAAACGAAAATTAATTTAGAACAACACAATGTTAGGAGAACTCTTTGAAACTTTGCATGTGTGTGAGAAACCAAAATAATTAATGTTTTGTACATGTCTCTTAAATATCTAAACAATCTTCACCTTATTTAAACTTGTTGTATAAAACTACGCTGCAACTATCTTTAAAACTTTTTAAAATTTAAAGACTAAGCTAAGTAAACTTAAGTATTAGGAAAGGGTTCATGCCGGACTGCACTCTTTTTACATAAATATATTTTTTTGGACAATTTAATTCACATGTTTTATACAGATCTCTTAAAACTATAGCATTTAATACCTTTGAAGAAAAATGTTTTTTCTTTTTTTGAGAAATTTATGTATAATTATCATTAATTAAAAATAATATTTTTATGAGATCAGTAAATTTCGTAAATAATAAAAAAACGTTAGAGTTGTTTAAATTATTTAAAAAATAATACTTATCCGCGTTTGAATATACATAAGTCGACTTAATATTGTCTAGATTTTATATAATATTAATTAAAATGTGATTTGATTATATACTCGGAAGTTTCAACTGTCCTTATCAAACTTTATATAACTTCCCAAGGGTATTAAATGCCTTGTTCTGCTTTTCCTCTAGCCCTAATATCTTAAAGGTGTACTTAATAAAAAAAAAATATAGGTAAAAAATCAAGTGAAAACTTAAAAGTAAAATCATACCTTAAACAACTGGACTCCTATAACGGCAAACATGAATTGCAGTAGGCATGTGACGAGCACAATATTTCCGATAGTCTTAACCGCGACTATGACACATTGAACAACATGCTGTATGTGATACGACGATATATAGTTTTAGAATTACTCTCGTTTAATATATATAGAACTTAAATCGTAGACAATGCTTCTTTTGTTTCTGACTTCCTTTGTTGCGCGCACAAATCGGCGGTCGTGTGTTTAGTATCAGGGGTTATAACATAGATATCACTATGCCAAGCCACGCCCATAAACTCTATTCCACGCCCATTTTCGTTAGGTGTTACGAGTAAAGCTCAAAACTAAAAATTGTTCTTTTCAGCTGTGTATAATTCATTATTTCGATTGTGGTGCACCCTACACCCAGCATTTCAAGGTTTTATGTTTGGTTTTTTTTTGTTAAAATACCAAAGAATACATCTTTGGGGTTATTTGTCTTATTTGAAAATTGCACTTTACCAAGTAGTTAAAAATATAAAAAATTATCTCTGTGCGCTTATCGCAACTGAATTAAATAATTAAAAGAAAAAACTTTTTAATGAAAGCAGTTATTTGCGTGTCAGAAAAACGAAAATAAAATAAATAAAATAAAAGGAAATGGCGAATAGAGAAAGTGCTTTGGATGAATTCTTACCTTGAGACCCTTGGCACGATTGATGGCTCTGAGCGGCCTTAAAACACGGAGCACACGTAGAATTTTCACGACTGAAATCGCATTCGAACTGCAGTTGAAATCGACGTTATTGGTTTTGTTCCAGAAGTAATTAGTATCACAACTACTGGGTTAGAGTAGTTAAATGAGTTATCGTTTACCTGGACACTAGAGATATCAATGAGACGCAGACCACAAGTAAATCTAATAGATTAAATGCGGACCTGCAGAAGGCTCCGTCGTGTAACACGAAGCCGTAAGAAATCAATTTCAGAATCAGTTCTATTGTGAAAACTGCCGTGAAAAAGTAATCAAATTTATTGAGCACCTGGAAAACAAATGAACAGTGATAGACACCGAATGAAAAGAGTGATCAGAATAAAGCACAAGTGATGTCAATACAAGTTAAGCATTGATCGAACTTAGTAACTTACAAGTTTTACTATTCACTTGATGGTTAGATGGTTGGAACTGGAGCTACTTACTTTATTCAGGTCATCATTGGCCCTCAGGGGGTTCTCTGCCGCCAACATGGCCGACGAGAACATGATGCAACACAGGATAATGTTGCCGAAATTGCTGTGATTGCAGAGCCAGTGGCAGAAGACGCGGAACCTGTCAGCGAAGGAAGACGGTTAATAAACAAAGCTAACGTATTTTGAGTTTTCAAAACAATAAGAAACTAAAACACAGATCATGCAGGATTAGGGTAGATCACAAGACAAGTTATAGAAACAATAAAAATGATATAAAAAGCAGCTAATATTTATGAATCTAAACAAAGTTCGACTACTAAAAATGGGTTTCTAAACACTAATCAAAATAAAAATGAATTCGAGATGGTGTTTATTATTTGTTTCACTTGGGACAATACACGAAACCGGGTTAAGAAGTACACAGACACATTATCACTAATATTATGCTTTACAGACACACACACACACGCACATGTACAAAATATATTTCAAACTTTATTCTTATTCTTATTTTGGGGGAAAATTAAAACTAAAACATAATAATAAAAACCTGTTCTTTTGTGAGAAAAGAAAAAATGATGTGCCCGGCGGTATTGGTAGAATTTTCGTGGCCGTATTAACCTCGGACATACGTCGTGGGCGTGCTGTAATCATGCCTTCTTCATCCACTATATGCAATACAAATTTTTATCATATATTACGTGTATATATGTGTGGTTGCCAATTTGGAAAAAATAATAAACACAATTATGAGCATTTATGACCGGAAGCCATTTAAACGGTTCAACTACAAAATACCTTAAAATTAAACCTAGATTCTTACAAAAAAATAATCTGATTTGCAGTGTCATATGTGTATATAAAAAGTATCGGTATCTTTACCTACAATACGAGCATATACCTGCATTAAAAATATAAATATTATAGATACATATGTATATGATTGGCCAACCTTAACAGCAAAATGCAATAAAACCAAGGTAAGAAAAAAATGAAAAATGAAAACATGAGCATCGTTTATGGGTTTCTTGTCTCGAAAATATTACAAGTTATGTACATTCGCAATACGCATTAGATACAGCTCGATGGGGAATTAAAGTCGATCGTTTGTCACATGCAAACCACAAACTGTTGAACCGGTGTGCAAACCAGGGTAAGGATCAAAGGAAAGTAACTCAAATCACAAGACACATGAACCATATCAACGAGTGTGCGACTGTTTGTTTGATTGTTTGTTTGGTTTTTTGTTGGTTGGTTTCGATCAGTGATGGGATTGCTTGATTGATTTACCTGTTCGTGTAACTGAAAATGAAAAATGCACTGCCTCGCGGAATGGGCTTTTTAGTCTTCTTCATGCTGACTTCGGATAGTCGCCGGGGTCGTGCAGTGACTCGTGCTGATACTTCGGAATTGGAGTCTTTCGATTAATAATTTCGAGTGTTTCGTGTTTTTGGCAGGTTTTTATATATATATTGAATTGGATGCGAGGTTTTCCCAGAAAATAGCGGTGGAGAATGATGGCGTCGGCGGCATAGTTTTAGGAAATATTTTTGTTTGGTTTCGATATGTGTTAGTTTTTAGTATGTCTAAGCGTAAGCTAAGATACCTAGTTTCAATTCTTAGTTTATGTATAAATCTTAGACTGGAGCTTAGTTGAAAAAGTTATAGAAAGGGTCCATTAAAACATACCTTCTTGTTCCTCCTCGCACATTTCACGGACTTCCTCGTCGGAGAGGGTTTCATGGTCCCTGAAAACAAGGAATATTATGAATCAGTAAGGTTGATATTTTCTAATTTGAATTTAGGATAACTTAAGCTTAAATAGTAATCAAAATTGGTCCAACAGATATTTTGACAATGTTTTTTTCCTACATTTTGTCCTCGTCATCTAGCTCATGGTGATCCATATCCAAATCAATGCTCAGATGATCATCTTCGCCATCGATGGTGGGCGTGGGACTGTGCGACTTCTTCTGGGCCGATTCATCGTGCTGGAAAACAGGTATGCTTAATGTATTTCAAATCTTTTCTCAGACTGCTCTCTCAACTTACAGGCTCCTCTTCCTTTTCCACCTCGGATAGAGAATCCGCATCGGCCAAATTGTCCACGGCAATGGCCAAGAACACGTTCAGCAATATATAGTTACCGCATATGAACAAAATAATAAAGTAAATACAGGCCAAGGCACCGTAGGAGGAGACTCCACCATAGGCATTGATGCCTGTGTACATCACAGCGTTCCAATCCTCGCCAGTCATGATCTGTCAGGATAATTGCATTACTTTATATTTCAATAAAGGTATTCTTTAGATCTTACCTGAAAGACTGTGAGCAGGCTCTGCCAGAAGCAGTCGAAATTCATACGATACTTCTCCTCTTTTCCATCAAAATTAAACTTGCCGCCAAAAACTTGCATGCCGAGCAGGGCAAATATCACAATAAACAGGAAGAGCAGTAACAAAAGCGAAGCAATCGATTGTATAGAGTTTAATAGGGAAGCAACGAGATTCGATAGGGATCGCCAGTATCTGAAAGACAGAAATGCTTTGTAGTTATATAGAAAATTGGTAATATGGTAGGCACTTTTACTTGGTCACTTTGAAGACTCGCAGCAGACGCACGCAACGCAGCACAGAGACACCCAGTGGAGGCATCATTCCTGTGTTGGTCAGCAGGGTCTCTGTAATGCTGCCAATTACCACGAAGCAATCGAAGCGATTGAACAGCGAAACAAAGTAGCCCTGAAAGCCCAGACTGTACATCTTCAGTAACATTTCGCAGGTGAAGAGGCCAATGAAGACCACATTTGTGTATTCTGTAGGAAATATTTAAGAAAAGTATATAATTTATATGACTAAAGACTTTGATATTAGGTTATTAATTTACCCTGGAAGTTATCCAGCCAATCCAGCTGCTGATAATGCTCGGTGGCCAGGACTCCTGTGTTGAGGAACACCAGGACAATGATGAGCCAGTAGAAGGCCTGAGACTTGACGGCCTTTCGGCAGGCACGTCGCATCCGGCGATTGACTCGATCAAAATCCTTTTTCATCTTTCGCCACCGCGACTCGGTCAGCTGGACTTCGGGCATCTCCTCGCCCAAGTTCTCGGTGGAGTCCATTTCGTTGGGCTGCTTGACCTTGCCATCGGATATCAGGCCGCCGACGGCATCCGGCTCGATGTCTTCCGCCTGGGTGATCCAGTCGAGGTAGCCTCGCAGATCCTCCTCGATCTGCTGCTTTTCGCGCAGTTTCTGGAAGTCGCCGCGATTCTTGGCCTTGTTACGCTCCTTGGAGAACTCGCCGGACAACACACCGAGAATCAGGTTCATCACGAAAAAGGCACCCAGGATAACCATGGAAATGAAGTACATCCACTGCCAGTCGCTGCCCATGGCATCTTGGATCTGAAAATGTGAAAATTCTGATTAATGTGAACCATAACATAGTAACTTACAAGGCAAAAGAACTTACCAAATATTTAAAAAATTCAAAATATTCACAAATAAAGTTTAAAATTAAATTTGCCCACTTTTTAGATTTCTTATGACGAACTTCCGAATTTTAAAACCACTTACATTATACAGGACATCAGTCCAGCCCTCGAGGGTGACGCACTGGAACACCGTCAACATGGCCAGGCCGAAGTTGTCAAAGTTGGTGATGCCATCGTTGGGTCCGTCCCAGCCGCCGTAGCACTTCATGCCCGGCGGACACTCATAGCCCCCGCCGCAGGCCCGGATCTCGTCCTCGTATTCACCTAGATTCCGATTTGTTGGATTTCGATTTGTTTAGGATTCATGCATTAGTGATGGAGTGAAATGTGGTGGGATGATGGTGTGATTTCTCTGAGACTCGTTGTGTTCGTGGGAGTGCCTGTTTGTTCTGTTTTGTTTCTGATTAATTCTTGTGGAGTGTCATTGGCGGAATATGCCGCATCTTTGGCATATTTGACTTGTCCAGAACATTGTTTACACGAACAGTTTTATTGACTAGCAGATTAGTCGGAAATCGAGGCACTTTCGAGACGTGGAAGTGGGGATTGGGTGTAAGAGTAATTGGGTATCTGGTGGTGAAGGCCTCCGATTTCCGGACTCACTAATCTACTAGTGATAGAACCTTCTTTGGACGCTGATTTTGTAATGCGACATATCTGGTGGCATTCAAGACAATTGAATGATATTCGAACAACGTATAAATATTGTACGGTTCGATGGGGCGATGTGGGAGTGTCTTCGCTTACCTGTGACCTCGTCGCGACACGCCTTGTGCAGTTTGCCAGAGAAGAGCTCTAGGCCAATGATCGCGTAGATTATGATTACGAATATTACCAGGAGTGCAATGTGAAACAGTGGCACCATGGCCTTTAAAATTGAATTAAGCACAACCTGTAGACCTGTAGAATAGCATTATGAATAGCCAATAATTCGATTGGTTTTTTTTTCAGTGCTCATTATGTTGTTACTTGCCAAAATTTCTAGGATAAACAATTAAAGCTTAGCTGAAAACGCGGCACAGATATGGGGATTATTTTAATTATAAATATTAACTTTAAGTTGAGAAATTTAATACCAAAAATAGTTTTAACAATGATCAAATTTGATAGAATTACGAATAGGATACGGAAATTTTTTAAATACTATTTTTAATGCAATTATTTATTAAAATTCTGTTTTTATATTCTGTGCCGCATTTTATCAACGATTGGAACCGTGGTTTTTCTATTTTCGCTTGACAATCAGCACTAGTGATTTGTTTTCTATAGCTTTCTTTTTTTTGTGGTACAGTAAAGCTCTTACTTGGTACACCCGATACAAGTCGCAATGGACGTAGCACACGAAAGGCCCGGAGGGCCTTCACATCGAAGGCGTCCTTCATCAAATGGGAGAGTGCTGTGCTAATCGCTCTGTAAAAATGTGTGGCATACAAAGTTCATACGTGTCTCAGTCTTGGCATAATTTCTTTCTTGTTTTTTTTTTAGTTATTCTTTTTTCAGATTTTCAGATTCGTTCAAATTTTGATTAAATTGGATATAAGGTAACATAGAAAATGGTTAAAACGAGGCCGGAGGGGGCCTGGGCGCTTTGCGCTTTTAACTGGAATATTTTGAATGCTTACCCTATAACTACAATTGTAAAATCTAATAAATTCCATCCATTTCTTAGATATGCACCATTATGTAACATAAAACCATATGCTAAAATTTTCATAACACATTCCGCTGTGAATATAACTAGGAATACATATTCAACTTTTTCCTGTGTGTTTCGTGTTGGTTTTTGGTTTTTGTTTTGGTTTTTTTTGTAGTGCAAGTGTTTTCGGATTGGTTTTCGGGTTGGATTTTTGTATCGATGATGAGTTTTATGATTTGATTGTATGTGCGATTCGGATGCGGGTGAGGTGAATATAAAAGATACATGGGAGAAATTCATAGTCATTAGTAATACACAATACACAATATAGTCCTTAATCGTTGCCCAGGTTGGGTCAATGAAATGACTTACCAAAGTCTGATTCGTAACATTTGAATCGCTGCCCGGATAAGGCGTGTAGACAGCCAAGGCAACACAATTGGCAAATATGGTTAACAAAATAAGGAACTCGAATGGTCTAGACGGGTTTGTTGGTTAAGGAAAATCAATTGAAGTCGGTTCGGCCTTAAAAATGGTTTAATTAAAATTTATAGTTTTTTATCATATAGAATCTCTTCTAGCACGAGCAAAAAACCGAATGTTAAGTAAACTTTTTGATCAATCGGACTTATCTCTTGTTATAGGAAGTTTGTTAAACGTCTTTACTTATATATTTCCTTAAAATAACATCATTAAAAATATCAATACTATTGATTTGACGTAAAATGTAATATTTAAAAGTATTTTCTATTTCTTGAGCCCAATATTTTTGTTAATAGATTATATTGGAATTTTCTCTGTCGCTTTACAACCACTAATCAACAGGTTTCCGTTGTTAAATTCATTTTGATTCAGAATTAAAAAAGTTATATTGCAATTTCTCTTCTTCATATAAAAAAGGATACTTCCACTCCACGATGCGGATGCACAGGGCACGCAGGGGATTCTTAACACTCAAGCAGAATAACGCTCGCTGCGGGCGATCCGGTTGGGGCTTGCCCCGTCGCTGCGGCCTCTTTTGGCCGGCGGCAGCAGCTCCCGCTCCCTTCTGGCCACCGGCTCCGCTGGGTCCGATGGTGGTCCCATTCATGGTCTCCGGAATGTTTGCAATGCCCATTGAATCGATGCCTAGAAGAGGATGCAAATGAGTGGTTGGCAAATAAAGATTAAGCGTGTACTCTGGTTAAACGTTATAAAAACCTTGTAAAGATACATTTAAGGTTTATTAAATAATTTTCTTTAGAAACTAAAATGTATGAATATTTCATCCTTTTCGATAAATTGATCGAGATCCGTGACTTACCCATTATATTGTTCCCACCGCCCAGTTCTCCCTCGCCGGCATAGCGTGCCGCTTGAGAGGCATCCCCGCCGCCAGGTCCGCCTCCATTGCCGTTCGGCGAATAGCCGCCGGCTGCTCCGCGCTCAAAGTCCATTATATTGAAAAACTTTCCAGCGCCGCCGCCAAAATTGTCGATTAGCTCCGCGGAGCTGGAGTAGAATGGCGAAAAGGCCTGAGTGTCGTCCTCTTCCTCCTCGAAATACTCGTCCACGTCTTCGTCGTCGTCGTCCTCGACGTATTCGTCTTCGTGCTCTTGCTGCTCCTGCTGTTCCTGCTCATCAATGTCTATGGTGGTGCCCTCCGGCTCCTCGTCGTCCACCTCCTGCTCCTCCTGATCGATTTCACCGTCGTCGTCGTCGTCCTCCTCGGTGATTCTACATGTCCTCCTGATCGAAGGACGGTTGCGTGTATTCTTTCTCACCACCACATCGGCGTTGTCGTCCACCTCACCGACGTCCTCGAGTGAGTCGTTGTTTCCGCCGCTGTCCTGTATGATGCGGACGCCCTCATCGGCATCCTGGCGCCGTTCGCTAAAGCTTTCGCAGTCTGTGTTTCCGCCGGCGCCCAGCGATTGGTCCTGATCCCGGTCGCGGGCTTCTTTTGCTGCTGCTGCAACTGCCGCTACGATGGCAGCCGTGCGCAGTGTCTGGGACTCGTCCTCGGGATCGTCCTCGTGGTCGTGCTCGCATTCGTCACAATCGCCGATGAAGCTGCTGACGTCGCCCACGCCAAACCCATGCAGGGTGCTATTGTCGCCGGTGATGTCGCAGTTACAGCTGTTGCTGCTGCTGCTGTCGCCGCCAACGGCGCTGTAGCTGCTGTCCTCGTCGCGTCCCCCGCCGCTACTGTAGCTGCTATTGGTGCTTCCGGCACTGGTGACACTATTCTGCGGCTGCAGTTGCCAGGCCTCCTCGGGTGTAAGTCTCGGCGGCGCACTGATGCCACCGCCTCCGCACGAAGTGCAGCTAGACTTGCGGCGCTTCCCGCTACCTCTGCCGGTGCCGCCGGTCGAGGGTCCAGCCGCTTGTCCCGGACTTGTGGCCGATCCGGCAGCTAGTCCAGTGAGAGATCCAGATCCTGATCCTGCCGCTGGGGCGGACTCAGGGCCTCCGTTGTTGCTTTTGTGGCGGCGCTGCTTGAAGTCTAGCTTGTAGGTGGCGTTGTTGACAATCTGGCTGGTGACGTTGCTGAGAGCGAGTTCAGTGCTGGTAGGCCTTTTCCTGGTTCCACCAGAACCGGGTTGGCCGGGATCCTCGAGAGGTTCAAGGGCACTGCAACTGTTTGGGGAAAGAAATAAAAGTTAACATTAGATATTTAGAGACTTTTAAATTGTGATGAAGGCGCAATTAACCATTTATTCTACAGGTTTTGGGGGTGTACACCGAAAAAAATAATGGATAATTTATGAATAAATTGCTATGGCGCACAACAAAATATCGGAATACTTTTAATGTCATCCTTGCTTGAAGTTCTACAAGTGAATCAACCTTTTTATGATCGATTCCAGCACTCTGCCTGTGTTTTTTAGGGATGCCTGTAATTTTTAAGCAAATTAATCTATTTATTTCTTATTTCTTTCGGTGTACAAAAGTTTACATGAAGTATTTGCTCAATTTTAAAGTGTTCCACTCCTTTTGCACATAATTCACTTTGAGGACTCTAAATGAAACTGCTAAAATATATTCCGTTTTCTAAAACATGTGATGTTTCACTGAAAAGTGTTCTTTTGCTATGTTTAAACATAAATGTTACATAAAATATATAATATAAATTAAAATCCTTATGTTAACCACATCCTGTGTGCATTTTATTTATAATTATAATGCAACACAATTTGTCATCTTAATTTTTCCCTCAGTGATTTTTAATTGATCACAACAATGGGCACAAAAACCAGAAGGTTGTGATTCATTTGGTAACTATATGAATAGCAAGATAAATCACAGATATTTAAATGGAATTTTGTAAATAAACAAACTAATTTCGTCTGACTTGGATTTCGGCAGTTCATTGCAGCTGTAAGCTATACATACACATGTATGTGTTTATTCAATAACGACTTAATTCGGCATAAATATCCAAATCAGTAATAAAAGTCCAAATAGGTGCCAAGATTTTGGCATCAAATCACATTTTAGTTTACTAGTTTACCAAAATAATTATTGAATATTCCTTAACCCTTTGTTTATCTGCATAATTTTATCAATTTCAGTTTTAAGAATTTGTGTAAGCATACACAACTTATTCTTAGAGAAAAAACTAATGACTACGTTTGTATACCAGGAAATAAAAGCATTTTGCAGTTTTAATCTAAACTTGTAAAGTTTGGAGATATTAACATAGAACCTAAGCCTCAACCTTTGAATAATAAAATTAATAATAAACAAGAAAGGAAGCTAACTTCGGCTTACCGAAGTTTATATACCCTTGCAGATTACAATTGAGCTATGTAATTAAAAACGAAATTCTAAGATAACTTTAAATGGCCTAATCTCAAATTTGATGAAAATATGTTGAGAAACAACCGAGTTATGATTTTTTCTATTATTTCGCTGATGTTCCTATGGCAGCTATAGAATATAGTCGTTCGATTTTCATGAAATTTAAATTAAATCTCTGGAATAATATTAAGTGGCCAAATCTAAAGTTTGATGAAAATATGTTGAGAAACAGCGAAGTTATGATTTTTTCTATTATTTCCCTGATTGTTCCTATGGCAGCTATAGGATATAGTCGGCCGATCCTTATGAAATTTGGTATGTCGTATTATGTTGCCAACAATAGCATTCGTACAAAATCTGAATTCTCTAACTCTAAAAACACCGAAGTTATACCATTTCCGATCAATCAGTTATATGGCAGCTATAGGATATAGTCGGCCGATCCCGGCCGTTCCGACTTATATACTGCGTGCAAAGGAAAGAAGGGTGTGTGCAAAGTTTCAAGTCGATAGCTTTAAAACTGAGAGACTAGTT
>VNJQ01001325.1:0-34180 GCA_008042515.1 Drosophila truncata | reverse complement strand
TCTGTCTGTCCGTTTCTACGCAAACTAGTCCCTCAGTTTTAAAGCTATCTGAATGAAACTTTGTAGTTAGTCTTCTATATACTCTCACTCGTAAATATGTCGGAACGGGCCAGATCGGACAACTATATCATATAGCTGCCATAGGAACGATCGGTAAAACTTTCGAAAAAAAATTATAACTTTGTCAGTTTTCAACAAAACAAAAAAATTTAGAATTTCGTTTTTAATTTCATGAAAATCGGACGACTATATCCTATAGCTCTCATAGGAACAATCAGAAAAATAATAAAAAAAATCATAACTTCGCTGTTTCTTAACATATTTTCATCAAATTTGAGATTTGGCCACTTAATATTCTTTCAGAATTTTAGTTTTAATTTCATGAAAATCGGCCGACTATATCCTATAGCTGCCATAGGAACAATCAGGAAAATAATAGAAAATATCCTAACTTCGCTGTTTCTCAACATATTTTCATCAAATTTGAGATTTGGCCACTTAATATTGTTTGAGAATCTTAGTTTTAATTTCATGAAAATTAGACAACTATATCCTATAGCTGCCATAGGAATCAGGGTAATAATAAAAAATTCAGAGTTTCGCTATTTCTCAAAATATTTTAATCAAATTTGGGAATTGACCACTTATTATTATTTCACAATTTCGACTTTAATTTTATAGTTCAATTGCAATCTGCAAGGGTATATAAACTTCGGCGAACCGAAGTTAGCTTCCTTTCTTGTTATTACATAATTAATAAAACACGCAACATAAAGTACATTTATTCTAACAGTGCTTAAAGAAAAGAATGCCTTTGTTATAATTTTAAAATAGATTAGTTTGAAGTGTTTAAGAAAGATGTACGCGTAGGACTGAAATTTTATTAATTATTTTCTACGTTCATTGTTAAAGTCCTCCAACAACAACATTAAATGAATCAATTAGAAATTAGCAAAGCTTACAATAACGCTTTACCTGAATGAACTTGGTAATGCTGTACGAATTACCATATTTTAATTGAAGTGAACTTGAAATTCCCAGGGCGGATTAATACTAATCAAGCTATTCTCAAGTCGTGTATTCAACGCAAATATAATATTTCATAATATATTTGCTTAATTACTATAGAAAAAGATTCCAAAAGCGTTAACAATTATAAATTACTTTGTTCCTTGGCATGACTATTAATAAAACTAGACATTTTTTCTTTATATTTAACATCCTTACTTTCAAAATAAGGTTGTAATCAATTTATTGAAAATTCAAAAAATAAATCCATAAAACTATGAATTGTTTGCCCCCAGTTCAATGTTGAAAGTGTATCCCTTCCTAGGAAGCACCTGCTTAAACGGAAGTCATCCGTTAAATAAGAATTTCATAAATGCATCATCTCCCTGTGTACATAACTCCGTGTGCATGTGGAGCACTGCCTCGTAACAAACCATTTCACGTGCAAATGGAAAAATATATGAGAAGCTACTTTTAATTAAATGTGGACTCAAAAAAGCCAGAGTAAAAGGACGGAAGGGAGAAGGGAGGTAGTAGGGATATATGCGACCAGAGGTCTTAAGTTTTTGGTAGGCGTGGTACTTGGCTTGTTTGGCATGGGGCCAGCAAACGGAAATTCTTTCACTGCATTTCCCCTGGCACACAGGCTGAAATCAACAGAGAAAGTGGGCAGGGGGATTGGTATAGTGCAGATGCAGTACATCCGTTTTCTGGTCCATGAATCCCCGCTCACCCTCCACTCCACTCAAATAAAACATGGCCAACTCAACAGCTTGGCATAGATTTCGTGTGGTGTTTTATTTTGGTTGGATGCTGCACTGGGGTCTACGAACTTTTGTCTGTTGCTGCTATTCATGTCTGAGTGTTGACCGCAAATCGCATTAATTCAAACCGAATTGGCCTAAAAATACTCTTGACTTCTTTCTTTTGGCTCCTCTGATTGTACTGCCTGTTGTACAACTTCGTCTTTGCTCTGTTGTCTTGAACCGTGTGTTGGTTAATGCATTCGTAGTATTCTAGGCTTGTTCATGTAGTCGTTGTTCCTTGCACCACTTCCTGCCAGCATTAGCTTCAGCCCACTAAGTGGCCACGCCCAAAAGAGTACACTACAAAATTTCGGAGAGGTCGTCTTCCAAAATTATATATATTTCCTTATATCAAGATTACTCCTAGAGAGTGCTGTAAATATTTATATATTTGAATTGAACAATCTATGTCGAGACAATATCAAAAGAAATCTTAAATTTCTTTAATATATTTCAATCGAATTATTCTGTAGAAGTATGATAAAATGATATAATATTTCGTTTGTATTTAGAGTTCTGCGACAAAAAACACCTTTAATAATGTAATATGTATGTATTTTGAACATAATATGACAATTTTAAAGACAGTAAAATTCTTAATCAAAGCAACATCATGTTTTGATTTTTTCCTGCTCTTTTATATTTCTGAACTCAGCCTTTCGAGTGTACCTTCCAGCCATCCAAAACGGTAGACACATTTCAAAGGCTTCAACAGGCGGGCAAGAGAACCACCAGAAGTGGAAATGTTTCAGGGCAGCAACAAAATGGATTCCATTGTTTGGGTGGTTTTCGGTTGGGGTTGCCAGTGGTATGGTTAGGGGTTGTGGTTTTGGATTGGGAGTTGGGGGTAGGCAATAGCTACCGGGTATTGTCGTAGTCTTTGTTGTTGGGTTTTTGGCCTAACCTTTTCGTTAACCAGTGGCACTTGAGGCGGTACCCCGGCTTTGCTAAATGTTCTAAAGTGCTCCCACAAAACTATTTTTATGCGAGTTTGTGCCACTCTCTGTCTGCGTTCCTTTGGTGGCATTTTTTCCTTTTAGATTTGCCGAAGGCAAACTCGACGGTTTAACCAAAACATGAAGCAGAGGATGTTCTGTCGCTGTTTCTCTTACACTGGATATGGTATTTAAAGAGTTTAAATATAAAAATGAAAGCAATTAAGTTTTAGCAGCACGAGTAGTCATTTATTGGTTTATCGTTAATGTTTTAGTTTTATTAAGAATAAATAGGTATTTATAGTTTTTAGGGTATACCAAAAGTTTACCCTTAGAAACATCGCTTTTCCTTGCCACATTAAAAATTCAATCATGCTACAATTTTTGCTGCGCACAGAAATTCTCTTATAGCGCTGCGTATACGTAACACACTCGTACTATATATTGACATAGTTGCATTTTTTAAAAATAGAAGCCTCGGGGGCACCCAACCCTCTTTAGTTTCGTTTTACCAACTACAGGACTGCTTTTGCTGGTTTCCATGCTTGTGTTTGGACCCTGACTACAAGCGAATATTGTTGCATGGTCGGTCAACTGCATTATTAATCAAGGCTTCTAATGGATTTTGTGGCTTGTAAACGATAATACGGTTGTGAATGGCAATAAGGATGTAGAACGACATGGGGCTGGCGAGGATGTGGTAAATGTTGTGGATTGCAGCTTTCCTGGCCGAACGAATGAAATTTCTAGCCAAATCCCTCACATGAAAAACCTGCCGGAGAAGAATTTCACCTGCCGAAAAGCGCATTGAAATATTTTGCCCCGAGAGCCCAGGGAATAGGAGCTGTATTTGGGGCACTTAGCAAATCTCTACTTCTAGACACAGCTGCTAAAGGTTTTGGCTTTGGTGTGACTCTCGAGAAATTAAATTTTGACTATTTTTTTTTTTTTTAATTTCTGGCTTTTGCCTTTGTGTGTTTTTCCTTGAGTACAAACCATATTAAATGCTTATCTCTGTGTGTTGAGCGAATTTTGCTGATAATGCAGTATAATGGAAGACCATTTTGGGCCTGTACAAAGTCATGACGCCACCAAAAAGTATTTATGGGATTTAACGATTGTACAAGTTGGTAAGGGCTTTGCATTAATAAGAAAAGTCATTAAATAAATCAATAATGTTTTCTGTATTAAATCGAGGCCAAGAAAAATTAGTTTACAATTTTTAAATATTATTTGTTTGTTTATTATAAATGATGTCAAGAATAAACATTAAATTAGTGGAAAGTACTTCCAAAGTTATTGTGTTATGTCGATTAGTCAGCTTCAAGTTTGATTCTGTTTCATTAACGAACGAACAAGTAAGCTAACTTCTACAAACTTTTTTGTCGTTTATCACTATCAAAAGTGTCACAACAAGAGCTTCCTTTTCCATAGCAAATAACTTGAAATGCGATTTCCTGCAAAGAACCTGGAGACAGTATTCCCCTTTGCCTTGGAAACTTCAGTTATTAAACTCTCCTTTGCGAAATTCTTAACTTTTCTGTGAAAAGTTTGCCAATAGTTGTGAGTCTAGGCCAACCCGCAGATTCGGCATCTATGCCAATGGGGTTAACTAAGGCCATTCGATAGGCAAGGACAATGCATGTGGAACAAGATGAGAGCAGACGCCCGCATACGTGCCGCTTCATTGTCTTGCTGTCGTACCTTCCTTCTCTGTACCCACTTTTTTACACTATAAATATATTTTCCAGTTTATACAAGTTTATTTTATTTATTTACACATTTTCTTTGAAAAATCGACTTTTTATTTGTAGTTTTATTTATATAAACTGAGATAAAGTTGTAATTGAGTCGTATTACTATTTTTTAAAATTTAAAGAAATGTTCTATAATTTAGTTGCATTTGTATCTACGAACTTTTCGGTAGCACGAGGATTCATTGCAAAAATTTGGTTTTGTACAATTATGCGTTGTATTTTTTGTTTAATAAGAATTTCTTATGGTGTAGGGACAACACCTACCTGTAGGTGGCTAATGCTCCCTGTGCCGCTTCTGTCTCTTGATGACGACAAATTGAACAACCGACAATTGTGGGCCAACTTTTCACAGCTGCGCTTCTGTGTGGTGGAGGTTAGAAAAAGGGGTGAAATCGGTTCAATGCAAACGAAAGGATCCTGTCGTTTTGCCATTTCCGTTCTCGCCGCTTGCAGAAGTCGCCAAAGTTAATTGGTTTGTTTTGTAGTTGGAGAAGATCCGAGAATTGGCCCAAAAAGATAAATGGCTGTAGCGCCAAGCCGTTCCCAATGAATGGCCAGCCTATATACATATATATGCGCGTATGCTCCTGTGCTAGGGCCAGGAAAATGTCAGAGCTTGGGCGTGGTCGGAGCCTCATTGTGGCTTCTGGCTCCTGGCGGGAATAACAGCAAACAATGGCGATGCAGTAGCGGCATAAAGGAGAGAAAGCAGGACATTCCCTGGAGAATTTTGGGCGCACATCCATCTTGCCTCTCCCTCCTATTATACATCTACTGTTTGCCAAATTTATTTATATATCCCAGAATGAGGACAACAATTGTTTCAAAAACTGTGCAAATAAAATTTTAGTTGACAATTGGTTGAGAAAATTTTGCATTCTATATATATTTTTTTCCATTCTTTTTGAGCCTGCAAATTGCATTTGTGACTGGAGGCAAGTGATATAAATTGCATTAACAGGGATAAAACAAAGTTTTCATTGGGTTTTGCCACCGGGGACTTTGTTGAGTTCTGATTACGAAAATTAAATGAAAATTTAATTGTGGCTGCCATGGTGGCATCAATTTCGTTCTTGTTGATCTTTGAGGTTTAATTATCTCGAAAGCATGACATTTGGTGTTTGGTGTCGCATTATATTGAACATCTTATTAATGTAGTGCCTTGGACTTTTCTAATGTGTTTCTATTACCACTGAAATAAATAAACTCAACATAGAAATGTAGAGGGTTTATTATTTCGTAGAGAAATAAATCGATACCAGACTTACTTAATTCGTGGAAAGTCTCCTATGTAGCTCAGATTGTTTTTGTTTATGTTTACCTTGACTGTAAATGATTTTAACGGAATCTTAAACCTTCCGCATACGGCTTGTTTTTATCGTCCAAGACTCTTTATTTTTATTTACTCTGCTGTCCAGCCACGCCCAATTTTATTCGATTTATGCTCTGAAAAGCGGCAAAAACATGTTGGATGGCAGCCAACGAATTGTTTGCTTTTTAGATCGCGGCTTACATACAATTTGGGGCATATAATATTCAAATATCACACACGGAGGAGTTTAATAACATTTTGGCACGCCTTGCGAAATATTTCACACCCTGATAGATTGCTTCCCGCTTTTATGGGTCTGGCAACAGAATCGAAATGACAAAGCACTCTGCCTGATTGGTTGTTGCCGCGATGCGAATCCCCCTATTTGCCAAGTGCCGAAACATCTGCCAGGGACTACTCCTTGATCCCAAATTAATATATGCCAGGAGCACAAACACACATGCGGTCTGTCGGGATTAGCAAATTGAAATTGGAATCGTCATAGGTGCGTTTCTAGAGTCGTGTGTTCCGGATTTAATAGGTTGTCGTAATCTTGTGGGTCATTAATATTTGTTTGACTAATTTGCTAATTTTTGAAAGCCATTTAGGAGTGGCTTAAAATAATGATTCCATTTAAATAATTTGTTATTCTATTCGTCCGAACAACTTAGACCCTTCGGGTATTTTCGCTAGTCGATAATTAGCTATTGAAGACATGTATTAAGTTTAACCTGTTAACGCTATTGTATGCTTTTGAATAATTTAATTAATTAATTGTGTCTCTTTTATTTGGTTGCGTACATATATCTTCCTAAATAAATAAATATTGCTGAATGTACTCTAACAAAATTTAGAAGTGAAAGGAAGCATCTTCGTTGCGCAGAATTTTCCACTTAGTTTTTGCTCAGTTTTGCGAGTGAAACTCAATTATTTTATATAACTTAATTGCAGCCCGAGACAAACTGGCCCAGTTTAGTCGCACTGAATGTGGAAAGTGCAGACCGGGCGTCAACTCAATTGAAATTTATTTAAATGCAATCAGACGCAACGCCTACCAAGCATTTGGCGTGTGGCGTCATCCGGGAAGAAGTGCCAACTGCAAGCTGGATTAGATTTTAACAAGCTCAACTAGTTCGGGCATCTTAAGAGCATCTTCGGCCTTTCCCTAGCATTTATCGTCTCATCCTTTATCTTTTTTCCCTATTTATATTATTATTGGGAACCTCGCCATTTAATTCCTGATATGACTTTGGAAAACATCTTAAACTTAAACAAACACAATCATTTTGCTGATAATTATCTATTATTTTATATTATATTTTGCAGGCTAAAGCCCTGGGACGTGTTCTATTCGAGCAAGTCTGTCGGCAACTTAATTTGCTTGAGGCCGATTACTTCGGCTTGGAATACCAGGAGGTATCCACACACACCAAATATTGGCTGGATCTGGAGAAGCCGATGAATCGCCAGGTGGGCCTCTCACTCATCGATCCAGTGTTGCGTTTCTGCATTAAGTTTTATACGCCGGATCCGGCACAGCTTGAAGAGGAGTATACCAGGTAATGCGTGGCCCTATGAACCGTAATATATACATTAAATATATTCCAAAATATTCTATTATATTCTAGATATCTGTTCTGCCTGCAAATCAAACGAGACTTGGCCACTGGTAGCTTGCAGTGTAACGACAACACAGCTGCACTGATGGCAAGCTACATTGTACAGGCATCATGTGGAGACTTTGTGCCTGAGGATTATCCCGACCACACTTATCTGTCCTCATATCGCTTTGTGCCTCACCAGGATGCCACCATGCAGCGCAAGATCATGGAGAACCATAAGAAGCATGTGTAAGTGAATGGATTTTTTTTGCACTTAACCTCTTATTATTAAATATATTTTTTGTTCAGTGGCCAATCGCCGGCAGAGGCAGACCTTAACCTCTTGGAGACGGCAAGGCGATGTGAGCTTTATGGCATGAAGATGCACCCGGGAAAGGATGTAGAGGGAGTGCCGCTTAATCTAGCTGTTGCCCATATGGGCATCACAGTCTTCCAAAACATCACTCGTATCAATACCTTCTCATGGGCCAAGATACGAAAGATTTCCTTTAAGCGCAAACGCTTTCTGGTTAAGCTGCATCCCGAGGGCTATGTAAGATAATACTGAAAACACTATTTAATATAAGATGGAAAATAAAGGTAATCTTTTCTGTTAGGGCTATTACAAGGACACCGTAGAGTTCTTCTTCGAGGGTCGCAATGAGTGCAAAAACTTTTGGAAGAAATGCGTTGAGAACCATGGATTCTTTCGCTGCACAACCGTACAAAATACGCCGAGGCGCAAAACCCGCGTACTGTCGCGTGGAAGCTCATTCCGGTAATATATTACGATTTAAACCTTAGTTAATGTACTTATTTAATGCTTTTCTTCATATTCCAGCTATAGTGGCAAAACGCAGAAGCAGATTATTGAGTTTGTCCGCGAGAATTATGTGAAACGTCAAAACTTCCAAAGGTAAGTAGCGGATTATGCGGATTAAGCTTACATTGCTTTTATGTGTAATCCGAGATTTAAACGTCAAACAAATGCTTTTACCAATACTCGTTTTTATTTTTTAGTCATAAAACTTTTCTCTCAAAAACTTGTGGATTTCCTTCGAGACTTTTCACTTTAATTACTTTTGTTGTTGTTAAAGGAATTTATGAAGCTTTTGCTTTTGCAGCTTATATTTCCTTAACTGAAACTAAGAGCAAATAAAATTGTATTATCAGAAATTAATATAAAATAATATATTTATTCATATATTGTTATTTTTAACCAAATACAAATAATATTTATTCATCAGCCTTCATTGCCAAGCATCAAATCTTCGTTTTCACCTAACTCGACTCGTTCGTTCAATCGTTGTTTCTCTACACATTTTATGACACATATGGTTTTCGTTGTTTATTTATAAAAATAATTACTTATTTACTTACTACCCAACCCAACTGAAACAAATATCCCAAAGAACACAACATGCTAAAAGAAAATAACCATGACATGGTAGAAGTGAAGCGCCTTAGAAAAGAGAAGAGGATGTTAAAAACCAATTGGTACAAAAACAGTAACTGAACCAACAAAAAAAGCACAAAAACTAAAAACCGTTCAATTAAAAATTTAAAAAAAAATCTAGTCAAATGTACAGCAAATAATGACAACCATTTCTATTATTATCATTAATGGTTTAAAATTATATACATTTTTAGATCTATTTCTTGATTTTTCTCACTAACCAACGTGGGTGTGTAAATTTGAAAGCGTTTATTATTTCTGTTTTTTTTTAACTGTAAAATTACAAAAATAAATGTAGTGAATTATTATTGATTTATCAATCCGAATTAACCACAACCTAATTGGCTAACCAACCTTTATGTGTACCATACTCGATAGCATTCTGATTTGTGTTTTACCATTCATCTGAAGCACCCTACCCGCTGTGACTTTCATAAATATTTAACTCATTGCGAATCATCCTTTGAGAGGACATACATATCTCATCCCTGGTTTGCCTTGCACTTAAGAGTTGTATTTAAAAATAATCATCTAATGGTAATCTTCCCAAAAGTTGCTTTTGTCGTATGTTCTTTGTGTGTGTTCC
Source organism: Drosophila truncata (assembly GCA_008042515.1). Classification (NCBI taxonomy): domain Eukaryota; kingdom Metazoa; phylum Arthropoda; class Insecta; order Diptera; family Drosophilidae; genus Drosophila; species Drosophila truncata. The sequence goes on along the minus strand of VNJQ01001325.1, from coordinate 24,719 downwards.
GCATAGACTGTAAGCCAACTAATCTAACGTTAGTTAAGCCTTTCCTATTACCCCCACTAAATGTATAGTTATAGATTATAATATACATAATGGTGTGTTCCCGAATTCCCTTTAGAACTTGAATTAATAGTAATATGAATATGGCATTCAAAACAACCTCTATTTCAAACCCAAACATTTAACATTTATATGTTAATGTTCGGGGAGAATCCTTTCCATAAGCACAGCTCAACGATATTTACGCCCCCCTTAGTGACTATGATAATGGATATTTGATGTTTTACATACCTTATTTTCTAGTTGATTACTAACTTCTTTCTATTACACTTTATGTTTTTCGTTTCGTTTGACTTTCTTCTGAAATGACTTCGCTATCTTAAGCAAATATTCAAAATAAAAAATCAAATTTGAAGACTCAAAACTCAACTGTGCTAAACTAACTAAACTCTCCAAATCTAAACCCTAAAGCTAACGCTAAACTAAATCCTAAGAGACAAAGCCAAAACTAAAAAATAAAAACACATAAAAACCAATGAAAAACGAAAAAAAAATGAGCATGTGAAAATATAAAACGTGGTATCCTCTTGTCTTTTCTTTTGCTGCAGGTCTCAGTCATTCCGGCAAGGGCCACTGAATGCTAGTAGCCGAAGTCAATCGCATACCTATGTGAATTCCAGCATTTCAGCCAATCCCCTACTCCCAATTGACACTGGTTTGTATTTTATTTCGTTACCCATTTATGATGAATATGTGCATTCGATTCGATTTCCTTTGGTTCGTTCGTCTTAATTTCATTTTGAGTTTTCGAGCTTCATTTGCTAGCTGACGATGATGAATAAATGGAAATGAATGTCTAGTCGAGTCGAGTTATTGCTAGTTATTCCTGGTAGTGTGTGCGCTATGATTTGTAATGGTTTTGTGCTTTTAATTTCGCATTGCCTCCCGAATGCACTGATTGCAACCTGCAGCGGCATGGGACTATCGCAATCAATGCAGCGACTCGATGACCCCTTCTCTGACGAAGAAGGCAGCGGATACCTTGGATCGCCGACGCGACAATCCTATCGACCACATGCGTTCTCAAGTGAGTTGTTCTTTTCCTTCAAGTGTATACTTCAAGATAAAACTTCTATATTTCCCATAGGTCACAGCAGCCCAGGTGGAGATCTATCAGACGAAGAATTATGCAGCGGACTCGCCAACCTCCCAGGAGGAAGCGGCATGCTCGGCGGCGGAACGGCAACACCACTCGGCAGCGGCTATGGACCAAATGAATTCGAACCGCTCGCTTTCGCCGCAGGGTCCGCAGTCGTGGACTTCTCCCAGCCACAGCAGCAGCCACCAACAGCGCGCTCCCGATCAGGCTCGTGTGCATCCAGGCGATCACAATTTAGGTGAGTCTCTCATTCAGTTTGTTAACTATTATGTTACAAGAACATTTCAGTTAATTGTTATTTTTACAAATAATTTTAAATTTAAATTCCAATTCTCTGACCATTTAAAAATAGGTTTAATATTTTTTCACAATATATTTTCCAGTTACTATTATGATTGCGTTATTTTTAATATCTTTACCCTCTAAGTCATAATTTTCCAGGGACCGTAATCATTATAAGTAATATTTTAAAAACTACTTTGTAATGATTACTTATCGATTTTTAATTTTTTAAGTCAAGACTAATAATTATTTTTGAGCAAAAAAAATAAAAATCACAAATAATCATTATTTTTGAGCAAAAAAAATAAAACTCAAAAATAATGATTATTCATGATTTTTATTTTTTTCGCTCAAAATAAAACTCACCAAGCAACAACTTATAATCCTTTAAGGATATTGCCAATATTGTCCTGAGACCTTAAAAAGGATCGAAAGTTGTTGCTTGGTGAGTTTTTTGCTCAAAAATAATGTTTAACAATAGAAGATAACAATAAATATAACAATTAAAAATTAAAAATCATCAAGGATATTCATAGTGTATCCTTAAAGGAAGTGTATGATTTATTCATTTAAAAATAGCGAAAATAATCATTATTTACGGTCCCTGTAATTTTCCAATGCTGTAAAAATTAAGTAGGTGCTAAAAACCCATCGAAAATAAAATGTATACAAAATTATAACTGTCATTTTCGACTCTATAAAGTATATATACATATTTCTTGGCCAGCATCAACAACCGAGTGGTTCATCTGTTCATCCTTTACTATTTAAAATATTCTAGTCTTGATATATTTCAATTTCATTGAAATCATTCGACCAAAGGCCAAGGAATTGTTTTTCATTATTTGTAATATCATTTAAAATATTTAGGGGATACTGTGTATACCTTCTTTATTATGTATTAATCATTTACATTTATTAAGTTGTTATTAAGTTATCCTAGACATAATAGAGTTTTTCTTCGTAATATTTTTGTAATACACTTTGAACATAATTAGACTTACATTTATTTGAATCCTTTTATGTATTACAAACCCACTGAAAATTGGGGATTTCTTAATATACTATTTTCGTTTTCAGTATTAAGTGTTTGGTTTGATGATCGTGATCAGTTAAGTTCGATATGATTTCGGTTTCCTTTGCGTTTGTGTTCCTATAATAATCAAAACATGGACCGGCTGATGATTCTTTATATTCAAATTATTTCATCCGGTGCGTGTTCAGGTCTGAGCCACTTGTCCCACTTGTACAGCAACAGCACCCCTCGTCGAGTCTCAGTGGGATCCCAAGCGTATGTCCCTGCGTCGCCGCAGCTCATCAGCATCAACACGCACAGCAGCAGCACCAACAGCAACACTATGCACAACACCAGCACAGTGGTTCGTTCGGTGGATCGCAACAGCTCCATGGAGTTGGAGGAGGAGGTGGAGGCGGAGGGGCCGGGGCCTGCGGACACGGAGGAGGAGGGGGAGCCTATGGGGGAGGAGGAGGAATTAGTCGAGGAGGAAGCGGATTCGGACTTGACGGCATCTACCATCAATCGGGAGACTATGGGGGTAGCCTCAGCGGCGGCAGCATCGGTCTCGGCCTCGGGCTTGGCCAGTGCCCATCGTCCGCAGCTTCGGTTACAGGAGTCCCAGTCGCAAACTGTCACCCCAGTCCATTATAGCAGTACCAATTATTCGATGTCTAAGCAGTGCATGCTCAATAACGCCAATGCCAACTCGACCGAAACGGAAACGGACAACATAATCTACACCGACATCAACGATATGGGCCACTACAAGTATCCCGATTTTCACAGCGCTGCCCACCAGGAACACAAGATATCAAACAGTGAACATTTAAATCTCAATGACAGAAACGACATATATGCCACGGTTAATCGCAAGGCGAAGTCAAAAACCCGCGAGAAGCACTTTAGTGACGAGTTCATCGACCAGTCTATACTTCAGTATACGAGAGCTAAACAAATGGGTCTTGGACATGTGCCTGCTATCTTACAGCAGCCTAGCACATCGGCTTATGCAGCTGCTGTCCAGGAACGGGCTTACAACAGCGGAAACTACCAGTATCATAACGATCTCAACCATCCCTCAGAGTCTTCATCTTCTTCGTACTTTGGTACTGGCTTTGGTACCAAACGGTATGGTCAAGGAGACCGAACAAAGCTGGCTCAATCGGAAAATTATCTGACACCGTCGATGGACTCACAGAGCTCCCGACACACTCATTCACTTCCCCGAAACTCAGAGCTATCTGGAGTGGATTCAGTGGACTCTTACGATAGCCACTACATTACGCACCATTCGGTGGGAAATCTACCGCCCACTCGCCTCTCTTCATCTTCGGAGAAACTTGAGTACCAGATGGCCACCTCGGGCAATCTCTATTCCACTACTCAGTTTGTGAAACCCGAACAAGCAGCAGCTCACTACATGGATGATGACGATGAGGACGAGGAAGAAGACGGTGAGAACATCTACGATCAGGTTGAACGGGAATCCTGGCTAAAGAGTAGCTCTTGCAAAGACCTATTCGAGCGGTACAGCAGCACCTACTACGATCGGGAGCTACCTAAACCGATGGCAGCCTTTGACAAGGAATTTTTATCGTCCAACCGTATCGATTCTCCAGTAACTCGTTACGATGATTCACGCCATTCGTTGTATGTGACAAAGAATCACTCGATCGATGCTAACCAGGATTTTTCCCCATTGCCGCAAAGCAAGGTGTACTCATCCAGTTACCCGGGGAGCACCTACAACACCCAGGAGCACAGGCGGCATCATGGCCACCACCTGGACTACTCGGGTTCACAAGATGACATCTCGCAGGACAGCTACGAACTGCTGGAGAAGTACGACATTGACTTTTTTGGGGGACGAGGTCGCTCAGAGGATCACCTACGCTCCTGCTCGTTAGACTCGGGCAACTACATACCCAGCGATGACGAGTCAGCGTCAGAGGGTCATCAGCAGAAGTATCGCTCGGCCATCGACGTCAAGTCAAAGTCTGCAGCGGATATCATGAACGAAATATGGGACGCGGAGGATCCGCGCTATTTGCCGCGTGAGAAACTCTCAGTCAAGTCGGACGGCAACTTTTACAAGAAGATTCAGGAGGCTCTTACTCGCACCTCGAGTCAAGAAAGCCAAAGTGAGCTCTTCGAAACGAAGATCTCACGCAGCTCAGACTCTAGCAAAAAGTCACGGGACAGTCTATACCACACGGACAGCAAGAAATCGCGAGAGACAACCAAGAGTAAAACATCGGTGGTCTCTAGTCAGGATTCAAAAGAGTCGCTTGTCGGCGATTGCTTCGGCCGGAACTACGAAATGCCTACTACCACCGGTAAGAAGGTCAAACAGTTTTCAAAAAAAGAGCTCTACGAAAAATTTGCTCAATCCAGTCAGGAGTCAAAAAGCGATTATTACGATGCAGTCGAGACAGGCGTTGAGCCACCTCCAGAGGGCCTATACTGTCGACCAAAAGTAAAGAGCCACGATTGCTTACTTTCGGACACTCATAGCTCCACTGCAAATAGTTCGTTCTATGACAGTCGGGACACGTACTCTACATTCCCCAGCAACAAGAACCACAAGACCTCAAAGGTGCACTCCATTAGTTTGCAGAATGTGGAGATCGAGCGCAATGCCAAGTCGTTTGGAAGTAAGTCTCCCGAGTCCGTTTCGACGCCAGCTTCCGGAAAACGATGTCGGGAGAAGGATATCCAAACCGGAGACTCCCTAGACCAGACGGCTCCCATGAAGCGAGGAAATTCGCAATCCTGCAAGATTTCGGCTTTCCGTCGAAGGTCGGACAGCGAAAATATCTTTAGCTTCGACCAAGATCGCATAGAGTGCATCCAAAAGTACACAAAGCAATGGGAGGGCCAACAGCCAAAGGATGAGAAGGGTAAGCAGAGTCCAGAATATCCATTAACTCCAGAGCTTGTGTCCGAGTTTGAAAAGCAGCAGGCACGCTTAATGGCTCATCAGAAAATTACTCGAAAAGAGGAACTAATGGCTAAGACACACTTTGAGGAGTACAATCCGATAATGGTACCTATGAATTACTCCTCACATGCTACGGTGGAGCGCACCAAGAGTGATCCTAATTCGCTGGCTAATCGCTCCCGTTTGGGAAGTAATTCTCGACGTCATGTACTTATGCACCAGAAGTCCATTGATCTAACGCCCGCTGACTCAAACTCCAGTGACGAGGACTACATCTACAAGCAAATACCAAGTGCTCCACCGCTTTGTAAGGCACACGGTAACTTTGAGATTCCCAAATGCTACGACGGAACTTCTGCTCCGCAAGCCACTCAAGAGTTGCCTAAGACGGGCTTTGAACTTCCAAAAAGCTTCTTTAGGGATTACGAGAGACGGTTCACAAAGGTCCTAAAGGAGGATATTCCATATGTCCTTCATAAACGCCACATAATGAACGGTACAGCACCCTCTCCCAGTGAGAAAAAGCATACTAAACCGAAGTCCCCAAAATCTCCGAAGTCACCTAAATCACCAAAATCTCCTAAATCGCCGAAATCACCAAAAGCAAGTGGAGGACTTCCAGGGGCTGGGGCTGCCGACTTTCTTCCTGACATTCTTGATAGCCTATTGCCTGTGGAGACTAAGGAGTTTTTGTTCACCCAGAACATTGACCTATCTAAAGTGGACCCTATAACACTTGAAATCGACAAAACCATACCTACAATTCAGCTTTCCTCGCCGAAGCGGGACATCACCAAGCAGATGGATGCCTCTACTCTGGAAAAGCTCAACAAAAAACTCAGTCAAATTGAGAGCGATTCGGCTACTAGTTCACGGACGGAAAGCATGCAACAGCAGAAGCTGGAGCAGAAGCAGATGGAGCTAATCCAGAGTCTCCGCAAAGAGCTGCAGGCCAATGCCCGAAAAGCCAATAAGCCACGTGTTATACCAAAAACGAAGTCGACTGGGAAGTCAAAGAAGGGCAAAACTCGGATCACCTCTTTCTCTTCTGATGACGAGAGCCTCGATTCGGACGATGTATTTGGTTCAGCAGAGGCTATACCAGATCGCCTCGAGTTCTCACCGCCGCAGTCTCGCAAGGAGATCGAGTCGATCCTTCGGATTGAGCAAAGTCGCCTCATCTCAGCTGCCTGGGGCCGCGGACAAACAATGAGCTCTACAGAAATTGAGGGCTCTCCTCCTCAATGCAGACGTCTAGCGGACTTGGAAAGTCGTTATCATACCCAAAAATTGGACCCACAGTATGCAAATGCGACTGAACTCAGACGCATCTCAGAGCGATCCATTTCGATACCCTCGTCGGAGGATGAGCCACATGTGCCCATGCGTGGACGCATGGATGAGTGTACGAATGACTATCAGCGAAATGAAAACATCCCTTCGCCAATTTTAGAGCATGCCGAGTTCTTCCGCAGCAACGATGATATTTATGAGACTTGTCATGAAGAGAGAATTACTGGCTCTGATATTGATTATACTCTAAAGAAACAGACAGCCAGCGGTGCCAAGTCAAAAGTAAAACTAATTGAGGAGATCATCGACTCTTCAATAGTAATGCGTTCAAAGGGTCATGCTCCGATTCTTTTCGCTCACGCACGTCTTAATCTTTCTGAAGGTTCAGTGTCATTGCAGCGGCAAAAGGCAACCCAGCAACAGTCGCCAACCACAGAGAGACGAACCAAGAGCCTGGACACTCCAGTAATATCGTTGCACCGATTGCCACCCATGAACGCATTCTCCTCTAAGGACGACACCGTCGGCTTCGAGGAGGAGGCCGAGATTCTTGAGGAAAAATCTCTGGAGCGGGCCAATCAAGCTGCTGCTCAGGATGATGATACCGCTGATAGTATTCACTCCTGCGCAGGCTCTATTCCCACTCAGAGCAGTTATCAAGCTAATGGAAAAGATTCACTGCTAAGTGCTATAACTATCGATAACGAAGAGGCACAGCTTCTTAATCAATTGCGATACATTGAGAAGATCGCCCTGCAGGGTGTCAAGATCAAGGACAAGAAAAAGTCAAAAATGAAGCTGAGAAGCGGTGACCACCTCATTCTAAACATACCAAAATATCGGTTTACTGATTGGTCGCCCTATAGCTCAGCCAATAGTTCTCGAAAAACTTCTCCGGGTGTCTCAAGAGCCAGCAGCATTGAGAGTACCGGTAAGGGCAAACTTAAAACTTCGGAGCCTTACAAGGGAAAATCCTTGTCCAGGAGTCGTCCGGAGTCGCGACGCACCAGCGCCGATGATATAAAAGCTCGAGATGGACGGGGCAGCAAAAAATCAAGTCCAAAGGAGCGCCCCAGGTCTATTGATATGCGACGCTTGAGCAAAGACAAGAGTAAATCGCAGGAAGAGACCGAAGCAGATATTGCCAAGCGTAAGGAACGCCAACAGAAGCTTTACGAATCAGCCATGAAGCAGACCATCACCATGCTGAGTCCTGTAAAAGACACAATGCCGGCTTTTCCCGCTCCCGAGGACAAAATACTAGTAAAAACCGACGGCGACAAGATAATCATTGAAACAGAGTTTAAATCAAAGGCCGAGGACCATGTGCTAATTGCCAAAAGTCCAAGAAAACTGGACAATTCATTAGTGAAGTTTAGCCGTAGCTTTGACGAAGGTCGCAGCCCTGATAAATTAGACAAGGCGAACCGCAGCTTTGAAGATCGGAATAAATCCTTTGAAGACTCCGAGAAGTCTGATGCCCCAGAGGATATGCTCATTAAATCACCAAAAAAGATCGCCAAGGCACAGGAGTTGAAGCAGAAGATCGAGGGTAGTGTAGTCCACAAGAAAATCGATGGAAAGTCCAGTAGTCTTGAGAGGCCTGCGGAACATCACTATCTCGGTCCTGATGTCAAGGCACGGAGCCTTGATGATAAAAGGCAAGCATCAGAGGCTGCTAAAAAGACCGAGGATAAGCCAGCACCAGTGGCCAGAAGTGCTATTGGCGATCGCCGTATGTTTGCCCACCAATATCAGGTCCCAGAGGTAAGCCCAATAAATATATATCATTTTATTCGATTTATTAATGTTCTGTGTTATATTGTTATTTTTAGCCTCTCCAGGAGGATATCGACATGCAGGCGGTGATCTCGGAGCGTCGCTCCCTGGAGATTCTTAAGCGTTCCTTGCCCTCTGAGGATGCCAGGGACAGCGAAGGTGCTTTTAGCCGGAAGCCGTCCACTGCCGAAAGTCTTGACTCTTTTGTCTCTGCCGACGACAGTCATTCGCCAGCCAGCAAGTCTCCTATTCCAGGAGGGGGAGCTGAGGGTTATCCACATAGGGTGCCAACCATTGAGTGTGAGGAGCCATCTATCGAGGAGGATGACAATTCATTGGAGAGGCGACATCTAAGGGTTGGGAGGCCAGATACCAATCGATTGAGCTTGGATCGCAGTCGCAGCGATGAAACGGGCTCCTGGATAACCGTGGAATGTGACGAGTTTATTGGTTCTGATACCTCCGATAATGAACCACGTACTTTGGAACCAGATCGCAATGTCCTGGAGACTCAGGCCACTTTAGAGGATGCCAATCCGCTCGAGTACTCCAACTGTGCCACTCCCACCTCTGATCTGAATATATTGGTGACACCACCCAACGCGAGTCCTCAGATTGAGAAATCTGTGCTAGAAACCTTCGAAAAGTACACAGGATCCTCGGGCAGCAGCAAGAAGAAACATAGTCTAGACAAGCAAAGTGATCGTTCCAAGAGCTCCGATTCGTGGACCAGCGGAGAAAAGGATACAAGCCCGCAAAGGCAACAAGACTGGAGCCTCTCAGTGGGCAAGGAAAAGAGCTCAATGGAGGAGGAGTCCAGTTTAAGCTGCTCTATTGCCAGGCCCTTGGGAATTTCTCAGGACTTTGGCAATGAGGAGGCTAGAAAGTGTCAGGAACTGAAGCAGCGAATGCTGCAATTGGACGTGAGCAAAGATGACATCACACCCACGGGGTCCAATGAGCAGACACCCACTAATGAGCCGAAAGTTCTATTGGGAAAGAAGCCAAGCACACCGACCCTCGAAAAGCAGAGCCCAATCGACCTCGGTACTAGCACAGAATCATATCTGGATCCGATCGAGGAACGCATTGCAAAGATCTTGGATCGGGGCGGAGCACGAACTGAGGATAGCGAATCCAGCTCGGGTGGGTCTCGAAAACCACCGAGGATTGAGAAACCAGCAAGGAATACAGGAAAGAAGCTATCGGTTACTCGAGCGGAGCCGGGCAAATCTGGCAGTGATCGCAGCTCACAGGAGTCAAAGTCTAGTTTCGACTCAAAGGGATCTCTGAGCGTCGAATCGCGAGGTTCCTTCGAGACAGAAAGTAGCTCTGGCTCATTAGGAGCAGCTCAGAGGCGTGGCCCAGTTGATCTGGCCCAAAAGGAGCAACAAAGCACCTGGCGTCCGTTTCCCATCGAAAGTTCAAACAGCTCTAGCACAGATGACCCATGGCACCATGTGGAAACTGATGGTGGGTATGAAAGGTATGATGCCCAGAATCCTCTACGCGACTCGTCTGACAGCGATTTAAAGGAAGTCTCTCCAGATGAGCAAAAGGACGCCAGCGATGCCAGCTACCAAGATGAGCTCAATGATTTCCCAGCAACTTTCGGTTATCCAGCAATGACCAGTAGTCTTGGCGGGATCGGAGTGAATCCCACAGACATTATTGGCTACAGTACTGGCTTTACTTTAGGCCGAACGCTTTCACGGATCTCGGAGCGTAGCACTGCTTCCGAAAAGTCCAGCATGGAGGACGATGTGAGCAAGGCCTCAACGCATTCGGTCAGCATGCGAGACGAATCTGTGGGCTCCACAGATCACCAGCCCAGCCTGAGCTCTGATTCGCGAAGCAATACTAACTTGGCTTATATTTCCGACGCAGATCGGCGCACCTCGGCCGAAATGCCAGAGATTCCTTGTGACTCGGCCACTGGCGATCGCCTATCCAGCTTTGGAAGTCTAAACGAACCGAAATCCCCAACTCTAGTCACAGGACGCTTCTCTGTGACCCATGTCGATGAACTTCAGGGGGACGATGTCGAACGGCACACTCTTATGTGTCTGTCGAATGCAGGAAGCCAAGACTCGGAAGACTGGCCACTCCCAGAAATTCCCTTTGATCATGTACCAGTGAAGCCAGCCGACTCAATGTACGGTATGCCGGATTTAGACAAGCCTGTGCCCAAGTCCTTTTGTTGGAAGGCAAGCTTGTCCTTTCAGCAGTCGCAGGACTCGATAGATTGGCCATCGCCGCCTTCCAGTGCCGTCGGAGCCCCTATTATTGTGGAGAATATTGAAACCTACTATGCGAATGAAGCCCAAAGAGCTGATAAAGTTGTTTTAGATGAGGAAACCGTTGGACCACCCGAAGTTGCAAAAGTGCTACCCTACGAGGACACAGCCTATCTCATGTCGGCGGCATTCGATGACAATGACTTTGGCAGTGAGCAACTGCAGCCGGATACGGTTAGCTGCCTTAGTTCTACCTTAAGCGCGGCCTCTTGTCTCTCGTCTTCTCTTAATGTAAGCTGCACCACCTCATCAACACAGGCTACTGCTAGGGTTCAGCGGAAAAACTCTAGCTCCGATGTAATTGTTGCCCAGCCCACAAGATCACCAGCACCTAGAAGTCCTCTATCTGAGGATGAACTGTTCTCCAGCGATGACGTCTTTATGCCAGGCACGATAAAAGTCCAACTGTCCCCGGATGCACAACTAAGAAAACTTTCGAGAGGCTCTAACAACTCGGACACTTCCATTGATGACATCTTGTCGGGCAGCACCACATATTTGGAAGATCAGACAACCGTGCGTCGAAACTACGAGGTGCGATTAAGTAGCGGAGGTGGAGGAGGAAGTTGCAAAAAGTGCAGTCACTCCAGTCACTCCGAGGAGGAAACCAGTTCCCTTGGCACCGATCTTGATGGTACAGTGAGGATGGGTGGACTGCAGCAAAAGAAGTGCACCCATAGCTCTCACTCGGAAGACACCTCCATTGGTCTAAGCATTTCCGAATGGTCAACAGGTACGAACACAGTACGCCAATATGCAAATCTGTCCGGGTCAGATAGCCTTTCCGCAGTGTCTACTCATTCATGTGCCAAAAGCGAGAAGTCAAATCAAACTAAGTCGAGCATAAGTTCGATCAATAAATCGGCGGAGAGCTTGAACGAGCAAAGTGGAGGGAGCAGCTTCTCCCACAAATTTAGTGGAGATAATGGTTCCTCAGATGGCCTACGATACGACATTCTTTCTAACTCGGAAACAGATAAGCTAAGTGAACCTACCTCGGCCACACGAAGCGATGACACAACCCTAACTCTTACCGAAATGGCACATACGATCAGCGAATGGTCCACTTCCAGCAGTCGTACCTTGGTGGGGGTTACTCCTGGTGAATATCATCCACTAAAGCAGGCACGTGTGGGTAGCAAAGCTAGTCTGAGTTCTCCCAGTGAGGAGAAACGTTGCTCTTTGCCACAGGTCCATCGAAGAAGCGGCAGCAACGGTAATCAGGCAAGAAACGGCCAAGAGCAAATGGATACTCCTGCGGGTCCAGAGACCAGTGCAGCTGCCCGGAAGCGCCGTTCTCTAGAGATGATGTCCAAGCTATACCAAAGTCAGGAGATCTGCTCCGAGTCGGAGTCGCCGTTCGTCGAGCGTTTATATGCTCACACCGAAAAGCTGACTGAACGCTACCAGAGTCAAGAGTTCGTACCGCTTCATGGGGGCAGTCCATCAGTTCAGGTCCCGCCACCCACTTCCAGTCAGATCCAAACACAGCAACCGCAGCTGGTGCGCCAGAAGCCCAGAGCACCACAACCGCCCACAGCTCCAAAGCCAGCGGTTACTCGACCCATCATGCAGGCCTTACTCAACAAAATGAAACAACCTGGGTTGGCGGAACAGGCGGCAGCAGCTGCCGAAGCTGAAGAAGATGCTAAATCTAAAAAAGCGCCTCCACCAGTAGCAGTTGCAAAGCCTCCTCCTCCACCTGTGCCCACTGTCCCGCCAATTGTGACGCCGAGCGATTTGCCTGGCGATGTTGTCGCTCCCCCAAATAAACCGCTCGCTAAGCACCACAGCTATGATGATAGGACAATGTCCAAGACCCAGATTCGTGAATTTAAGACCACCAGCAAGCAGCTACGTCAGTCAAGCTCCTTCCACGAGCACATGCTCAGCAAGTCACAGCAATCATCACAGGAGCTGCCCATGCGGATTGACGAGGAGCGAGATGCACACTCCACGTCCTCGGCCACCAACACGACCACTACTACCAACACGCTAAACAGTGAGAGTACGGAACCGAATTCTCCACAAATGTCACAGCGGGCGGATAAATTGATTCGGTGTTCACCTTATTACTCCAGCAGCCTAAGCTCCGAATCGCCACCAAACCAGTTGGTGCAGAAACCGCCGAGAAAAACGGCTAGCCAATTGAGTGCTGGAGCTATAGCGACTTCGATGAAGAGCCCGCCCAGCGGCAATGATACTGATAGCTCACTGGACGTGCGTGGCCAGGAGGCTAAGATGAGGAGTAGGGGCTATCGCAAGAAGCGTCAGTTGCCTGCCAAGAGAATGAGGGCTAATATGACAGCAGCTGCTCTGCTGGAACAAGCGGAAAGCTCTGAGTGCTCAGAGGGATATCTACCGGAGGTGGATTCGGGGAGCTCCGAGTACTCTTCCTGCCAACGGGATGATCAGTACCTTGAGTTCGACGAAGAGCTAGAAAGGGAACATGAACAAACAGACGAGTACGACGACTATCCTCAGTATGGGGGGAAATTCGAAAGTTTGGACATGAGCGACAATGTAGACGAGATGGGATTTCCGCGATACGATCGCTTGGGTCACATTACCAAGCCAATGTACCATCCATCTATAGTAACGGAGCGTCCTAGTGCGGTGCAGGTTCCAGCTGCTGCTAATCATCCAATGCCCCCGGCCACGGGCCAGCCTGTGAAACCAGCTCGCACCAAAAAAAGGCAACTCAAACGAGAAGATTCCATGGCGGCGGGGACTTCAGGGAGTTCAGCAATAGCCCCAACTGTTCAGCCCTACCACGGACGAAGCTATTGCAATCCGGAGGAGAGCGAATACGAGACCCGAGGCGGCGGTCTGTCCGATGAACTGGCTAACTCCAGTGAGGATAGCTGCAGTGGATTTGGGGGAGGAGGAGCGGGTTCATCAGGATCGGGAACTATACGGAGGGGAGTAGTGCCCAGGGGAATAGGGCAAGATGCAGAGCCTACACCAGGAGCCCAAGTGCGACAAGAGCTACCCTATCCCGACTTCCTCTCCGACTATGAAACCGAACCCATTGAGTATGAGCGGTATGCCTGCGGATTAGACATACGTGTGGATCCGCCACCCAAATTTCACGACTCGGACGAATTAAGTGACCAATAGACCAGTGGGGTCTCCAAAGGAAAATGAATAGAAACCCATTTGTAGGTGCTTATCGAATGCAGCCTTTTGATTTGTTCCGTTGCCTTGGAAACGTTTTAAAAAAAATTCTACCATTTTTACACTCGATCCAAGTACTTATAACCTTATAACTTATTTGTAATTGAGACTGATTTACGACAAGCAAAAAAACAAAAGTATAAAACCCAAGAATCTTAGAAGCTGCATAAACAACCGAAAAATGACTAATGACAATTTAGACAATTAAACCTCTCTCCTTGAAGCGTTCGAAAATCAAATCAAATTCTAATAAAACATTTTAATCAAACATTACAAAACATAAAAAATCAAATACAAAAATACCATTAATAGTCGACATGGTGGTAGGCCGGTGTAGATTGTGTTGCCTGTGAGCATTATCTACGTATACATATATGACAATGTTATAGATCAATTCAACATTAAAATATATATACATATATGGGATATATTGAGCGGAAACGTTAAAAGAGTTGAACAAATTTTAATGCACTGTTTAATCATCGAATAATGGAATACCAGATACAAGAATAAAACTGTTTAATTGTTATTTAGCTAATACAACACGAATCGACACACGATAGTTAAGAAAACAGTTATTATATGAATTATATTACATTATACGATTCATTCAAGTTGCCAAGAACTCTGCGCGCACGTTCAGTATTTTTGGTCAGTATTGGTTGCGCAGATCTATTAATCCTATCCAGCTGAGTTCCAATCCAAGTGTCAAAGCCAGGCATGCCTAAATAGACTTAAGTACTAACTCGACCCTCTAAGTCTAGTAATCTCGGTAATGGTAATTATTGACAAATCAGCCAAAATGCTTTCACGCACTAATCTAAGGAGGACCATTGGGTAGGAATTGAATAGTTCTCAAAAAGACATTGGGAGTTCCTTACGACCGATCCTCAGTTCCAGTCTTCTCCCTTTTATGATTCCTCTACCAGAACTCAGCATTATCACAGTATAATGAAAGCATTTACTCAATGGCAGCGTTTTCTAGTCATATATGTTTTATACAGCTCTTAAGCTTTGTAAGATTTTAATTTAAATATGCAAGTTACCAAACTTAACGATTACTTACGATTCTCACAAATGCAAATAAATGTTAGCCATTAGTTCTAATAAATGTGCCAAATCGGAAATCCGGAAATGGAAAGACCTATGCCAAGAGTATTATCTATATATGAAACCGTATAAGGAGGCGTTTACAAAAGTAATTAGTAATTACCCTGTTAAGTTTAAAAACCCCATTGGGAAACCTAGAATTGTATGGAATGGAGATGTATGTTTTATCTTTAAGTTTAAATGCGTGGAAAAGAGTTATTTAGGAGTTGTTAGGGAAGATGAGTCGAAGGAGCTTGAGATAAAGCAAAGTAAAGATCGTACAGCGTACAATAATTTCACTAATTTAATCCAGATCAAAAATATTCGAATCAAAATATCTATTTGTGTTTAGCTAATAGTGTGAAGGAAAAGAAGATAGGCAATAGAAAATTGGTTGTTGCGAACAAGGCTTACATCTACGTTAAATAAAGAATCCTTTTATATTTAGAGGGATGTAACCAACCTGATTTTAGTTAGGGAGCAAACGATTTTAATGTGGAAATATTGTATATTCCCGACAGACAACATTTTAACAAGTTTTAGGTTACCAGTGCGGAAATGTATATTTATGTAGGTTAAATTATTTTGTTTGGAAAATTCCCTCAAGTGCAAACGATCATTTCAAACTAAAATTGTATTTACCTAGAGAAAGTCACGAAACACACAAGATACTAGCTGAATTTTAAGAAATTAGAGAAAGAAAACAAAATAAATGTTTGCTTTGGATCACAAAAAATGAAAACAAAAACCTTAAAAAATATATTAATTGAACAGAAAACTCAAAAATAAGAACACAGAATGGAAAGAACGGAATTATTGATGTGGAGTGGGAGTCTTATAACGAATGATGTACACGAGCAATCGATTTAACAAGCATTAAATTATAATTATATAGAAACGAATCTAAATAAATAAAACTTAATTAATCAAATATATAGAGCGCCGATGACTTTTATTCGAATATTTTTGAGGCAATTTAATTGAGTAACTAAATTCTCAGTAAATTGGTTAATTACAGTTATTTAAATTACTTATTTAATGTAATCTTACTTAATTTATAATTAGTATAAGTTGATTCACTTTTTATTAGATTTATGTCATGTAACCAGAAATTTTTATTTTATTCAACGGAAGTCTACTCAGCACTTTATATCATTTTATAAATAATCATAATTTGTAAAATTATAGTTTATTTAATTTGTATAATTTAATTATTTTGATTTCCGTTCATTTTTTGTGTCTGTTTCAGATGTCTACCATGGCATCAATGGAAATATGTCCCTAGATCGGCGCGGTGAGATAAACACTCCGCCCACTCGCTATGACCTCACCCTGGGATCAGACAAGTCGTCGTCCCTCTCTCGATCAGAGGCTGGAACGTATGATGTGATTCAGGCAGAGATTCAGCATGCCAAGCGCCAAGAACTGGCCACCGGCGTGGCGACCGCACCGCATCAGAACAGCCACAATGGCAATGGAGTTACGTCCGGTCAATCCCACTCCTTGACCACGCAGCATGACATCGAGGCCGAGGTGAAGAAGCGAAAATGGCCGACTGAGCCCAGCTACTTCTTGGCTAAGGAACTGCTGATGACAGAGCGAACGTACAAGAAGGACCTCGATGTATTGAATACGACATTCCGGCAGGTATTGAGCCTGGACGATGTGGAGCAGCTGCAGCCGCTGTTCGAACTCTTGGACTCGTTGGCCCAGCACCACAATCTTTTTCTGCGTGATATCGAGCACCGCCTGGTTCAATGGGAGGGGCGTGGGGGCCATGAAGCCCACCGCATCGGTGACGTTATGATGAAGCATATGGCTGCACTTCCTATCTACGATGAGTATGTGCAGACGCATCTAGACATATTGCACTGCCTGAACGAAATGTACGAGGGGGATGACCGCTTCCGTCAGGTTTACAAGGACTTCGAGCAGCAGAAGGTGTGTTATCTGCCAGTGGGTGAGCTCCTGCTGAAGCCCCTCAATCGCTTGCTGCACTACCAGCTTCTATTGGAGCGGCTGTGCGACTATTATGCGGAGGAGCACATTGACTACGCCGACTGCCAAGCGGTTCACCATTTGCTAGTCCGTAGCACCAAGGGAATTCGGGCCCATCTGCCCGATTCAGCCAACTTTGTGGAGCTTTGCGAGCTGCAGCGTGACATCAATTTTGAGCAATTGGTCCAACCCCACCGAAGACTCATCCGCCAGGGATGCCTCCTTAAGCACTCGAAGCGTGGTTTGCAACAGCGTATGTTTTTCCTTTTCTCAGATCTGCTTCTCTTCGGCACCAAGTCGCCGCAGGACCAAAGCTTCCGCATCTTGGGCCATGTTCCAGTGAGATCCCTGCTCACTGAAAACGCCGAGCACAACACTTTCTCTATTTTTGGCGGGCAGTACGCTATTATGGTTAGTGCCGGCACGACTGCTGAGAAAACCCTCTGGTTGGCTGAGCTCTCCAAGGCGGCGGCAGACATTAAGAACCGACCGCCTAACATGCAATTGCAGCTAACGACGCTCAAGAACTGCAGTAAGTACATCATTGGAAGGGAATGTGGGGTGATTTTCATACTCTTTTTATATACTTTTTAAGTAATATGAATAAATAATAATTGTTTAATCTATTATATTTATTTGGATTGATTATTTGTACTTATTATTTTAATAGATAAATAAGATTATTATCCGATTTAGATTATTCAAAATATTGCTAAATATGCGGTGCTACTAAACATATGATTGATATAAATACTTCGGGAATATCGGACTGCTGGTAAAATTTTCTTAAACTTCCATCATTATTTCGTATGCACTTTTTTTGCTAACCAGAAAGGCGTACTGGAAGGTCTCGTAAGCAGCCAAACGCATAGGCGACCCAACTAAATTCGCTATCATAGATAAAGCCTCATCTAATATATTTTTACTTATCATTTTCAGGCTCCTCGGAGGAGGGTCTAGATCTATTCGGCCTGAGCAACGGCAACAACAGCAGCCTAAACAGCAGTGTAAACGGAGGCGGTCCGCTAACGCCACAGCAGCAGCAGTTGCAGCTGCAGCAACAACAGCAGAACAAAACACAGCCGTCACGCAGCAACACCGCATTGCACGTCTGCTGGCATCGTGGCGCCACCGTTGGATTGGGCGATCATTTGATCGCCGCTGAACACCAACTGTCTGGCTATCTGCTGCGTAAATTCAAAAACAGTTCCGGCTGGCAGAAACTTTGGGTGGTGTTCACCTCATTCTGCCTATACTTCTATAAAAGCTACCAAGATGAATTCGCTTTGGCCAGTCTTCCGCTCCTTGGCTACACAGTGGGACCACCTGGGCACCAAGACGCCGTGCAAAAGGAGTTCGTGTTTAAACTTTCATTTAAAAACCATGTTTATTTCTTCCGGGCGGAGAGCGCGCACACTTATAACAGGTAGGCTGAACATATTTTATATTAATTAATGATGCGTGACTTATAAATAAATTTTTTAAACAGGTGGTTGGAGGTATTGCGCAGCACCACGCAAACGCAGGACTTTAAGAACATACACAGCCATGCTGCGATAGGCAATTAGAAATTCCTTGTGCAATTTCTTGGGGGAGTGACTCAACCCCCTACTCGCGCATAGAGACGGCCTTTAGTATTTTTTACAACTTGTCCACCACAAGCAAATATTTCCATTTCTATATGTATAACCTACTCTTTCCGCAACTTTACGTATTCAATGTATTCTATTCAGTTCCAGTTTTACCTTTAAGGCATCCGTGTAAATAACGTATTTGTATCGTTTCTTTTTGTTTTGCTTTCGTCTTTCATCTTTGCGATTATATTACAATTTTTCTTCTATATTTCAACGATTCGAGTATATGTATGTATATGTCTGGTTTTATGTGTTTTAGTATATCGAGTTTTGTAATTATACAATATGTATTTTTGGAAAAAAAAAATAGATTATATAATTGATTGAAAAATCAAATAAAATAATAACAGGATCAGTGTAATCAAATAATATATTTTACCAACGTAACTTATGCAATTTTTTAATCATAAGCTTAAGTCATTAACTTTAATAGATATTAACAAATTAAAAATACAAAATTTTAACCACAAAAATGTGTTTGTGTTTTAATAACAGCAGATAAAACTCCATTTGCAATTAAATTGAAGAAACTGGTAAGTTTTAGTAAATTTATGGTAAGATTAGAGTTAGCCCTTAAATAGACAGAGTTTGTTGATGTAAGGAATCAAGTTGCTTAAGGTCCTTAAGGACAAGGCGATGTAGATGCTGACTTGACATTGTTATTGCAATATTTTTATGTTTTGATTTTTAGACATCTCCAAAAATTATTATGATTTTAGTCAAAATACGTAATTTCTAAATGACGGAATTTTCCCACAGGTATTAAAAAAATATATTTTTACTGAAAAACTTTTAACTATAATAACTGCAACCGAGTGTTGCTGCTTTAACTGAAAGGATATATACACTTCGGCTTGCCAAAAATGGCTTCTTTGTTCTTATAACTAAGTTTATTTGTTCTTGTAACTAAGTTTATTCTACAAAAATAAGATGCTTTAAGACACATGGTTCTAATTTTTAATGATTTAATTTTCTTCGTGTTAATATTAAAGTTATTTATTTATTAATTTTCTTTACAAATTTTACTAAGTGTTACGTATCAATAAAAATAGGCGTTGTCGCAAACTTTCTTACACATAAAAAACTTTTGTATACCCTTGCAGGGAACTATAGTTTCAGTCAGAAGTTTGCGACTCAGTGAAGGAGACATCTTCGACCCTATAAAGTACACCAAGTGACAAAAAAAAAGCCGCTCCCCAAAAATTCACTAACTTGTACGTTTTATTGCTTGGCGTTTGTGCAAATTTGTCTAAATTGTCCAATTCTTTTTTTAATGAATAATGAAACATTTTTTTATAAAAGTGCAAACCAATTTTTATTTTATCGCTGCTTATTTTTTAGAAAGAAAAAAAATTTGTCCATTGATTTTAAATAAATATGACAACTTAAAGAAAAAATGTATATTAATTATACCAATCCGTATACTCAAGAAATAATAGTTTTTTCCAAAAGTATACTTAATTTCCTATATTATAAAATGTATTTTGTTTTCAAATATAGTTTGACTTTTTTTGTTAAATATATTAGTAGGTTGTAATTTGCTTTATTTACACATTTTCCTCTATGGGGCATCGAATTTTGTAATGCGCTTAAATATTCCTCAGTGATAATCACGAATAATACTTTTTCTATCAGATTCTTGAATTGTACCATTGCTTTTGGTGTCCTTTTTCATTATTTTTAGCTGCCATAAGGGGCGGAAAATTCTCTATTGAGTTGAGGTCAGGGCTGTCTCCTGGTCAATTCAGGGACTTAATGCGCTATTCTTCCTTCAAAATATTTATTATACCCTTGTAGAGCATTATAGTTACAGTCAGAAGATTGCAACGTAGTGAAGGAGACATCTTCGACCCTATAAAGTATATATATTCTTGATCAGCATCAACAGCCGAGTCGAACTAGCCATGTCCGTCTGCCCGTTTGTCCGTCTGTCCTTCTGTCCTTCTGTCCGTCTGTCCGTCTGTCTGTCCATTTCTACGCAAACTAGTCCCTCAGTTTTTAAGCTATCTGAATGAAACTTTGCAGTTAGTCTTCTATATACTCGCACTCGTACGTATGTCGGAACGGGCCGGATCGGACGACTATATCATATAGCTGCCATAGGAACGATCGGTAAAATTTTCGAAAAAAAATTAAAATTTTGTCAGGTTTCAACTTAATTTCACCAAATTTGATATTTGGCCATTAATTATTATTTTAGAATTTTGATTTAAATTTCATGAAAATAGGACGACTATATCTGTTAATGGAACAATCAGGAAAATAATAAAAAAATCATAACTCCGCAGCTTCTTAACAAAATTTCATCAAATTTGAGATTTGGCCACTTAATAATTTTTCAGAAATTTAGTTTTAATTTTGTGAAAATCTGCCGACTATATCCTATAGCTGCTATAGGAACAATCAGGGAAATAATAAAATATTCATAGTTTCGCTATTTCTCAAAATATTTAAATCAAATTTGGGATTTGGCCTCTTATTATTATTTCAGAATTTCGATTTTAATTTTACAGTTCAATTGCAATATGCAAGGGTATATAAACTTCAGCGAGCCGAAGTTAGCTTCCTTTCTTGTTTTTATTAAGATAAAGATCCAAATTAATAGATTAAATTATTTTTAATGGCAAAAGCTCGTGAATTTGCGCGCTGAGACCTATTGAAAGGTACAGAATCATGTCAGAAATTGCGCCTAAATCCTACTCACTTATTGCCTCGATGCTAAGCGCAGTTCCAATTCAAGAATCTAATAGAAAAAGTATTATTCGTTAATATCACTGAGGAATATTTAAGAGCTTTATATTTGAAAACAAAATATATTTTTTAATATAAGAGATTGAGTATAATTTTGGAAAAAAGTATTAATTCTTGAGTATACGCCGTGGTATTATTAATATAAATTGTGTCTTTAAGTTGTCATTTTTATGAAAAGTCATAAAAAATAATAGGGGCCTATAAAAAATATTTTATTTTTTTTTTAATAAGCAGCGATAAAATTAAAATTGGTATGCACTTTTATAAACAAATGTTTCATTAATCATTAAAAAATGGGACAATTTAGAACAAATTTGCAGAAACGCCAAGCAATATAACTTACAAGTTAGTGAATTTTTAGGGTGCGGTTTTTTTGTCACTGGGTGTGTATATATTCTTGATCAGCATCAACAGCCGAGTCGATCTTCATGTCCGTCTGTCCATCTGTCTCATTATCATTATTCTATAATTTCAATTAAAATTTCATAAAAATTGTGACTATATCCTATAGCTGCCATCGGAACAATCAGGGAAATAATAAAAAAAACATAACTTCGCTGTTTCTGAACATATTTTCATTAATTTTAAGTTTTTAAATTCATTTATTTTTCGAAAAAAATTTATAACTTTCTCAGTTTAAACATATTTCATCAACTTTAAGATTTGGATTTAAATTTATTATTTAATTGCAATCTGCAATTGAATTATAAACTTCGGTAACCCGAAGTTAAGTTTACTTAAATAAAAAGGAAAAATAAAATAATAATAAATAAAACAAAAATTGATTAACATATTTTAAGAAACAGCGGAGTTATGTTTTTTTCTATTATTTCCTAGATTGTTTCTATGGCAGCTATAGGATATAGTCGTCCGATTTTTATAAAAATAAAATATTATTAAAAACCAAATTTAAAATTTGATGAAAATATAGTGAAAAGCAGCGAAGCTATGATTTTTTCATGAAATTAAAGTCGAAATTCTGGAATAATATTAAGGCCAAATATAAAATTTGGTTATAATTATTTTCCAAAAATAGTCATCCGATAGTATATATAGACTAACTGCAAAGTTTCATTAAGATAGCTTTAAAACGGCAAGATCTACTCGGCTGTTGATGCTGATCAAGAATATATATACTTTATAAGGTCGGAGATGACTCCTTTATTGCATTGCAAACTTCCGACTGAAACTATAATACCCTGCAAGGGTATTAAAAGTATAAATTTTAGGATTAATTAAAAATAAATAATTAATGAAAAAATGATATTATAAAAGTATTTTGAAATCGACACTCGAAAAAATCGATTTCTCTAGCAATATTATAAAAGTATTTTGAAGGATTCCACAAATCAGCAAAATTTCTATACCCTGCAAACGATTTCATTCTAGGGATGTCGGAAATATATCATAGATAGATTTGCACAACAGGACCATTGAGCTCCGAGACTCTGGAGTCCAGAGTTCCAAAAGAAAGGAAATGCTGAGAAATTTCAGTACATGTTCCTAATTTCTACAAATGTTATACTATTGAAAGTAATTATATTAGAATAATTTTTTTTTTTTTTTTTTAGAAAAATCTAGAATTTTATGGTTGTTAGTAAAGGAAAGAAAGGAGCTGAGGTTTCCATTAGGGAAGTGGGTACGGCACGCGCCCCCCTACAAACAGAATTCAACAACGTCATGGTTGCAGAATTGGCAGTGATTTGCTTTTTATGCCCTTGCAGGGTATTATAGTTTCAGTCAGAAGTTTGCAACGTAGTGAACCTATAAAGTATACATATATATTCTTGATCAGCATCAACAGCCGAGTCGATCTAGCCATGTCTGTCTGTCCGTCTGTCTGTCTGTCTGTCTGTTTCTACGCAAACTAGTCCCTCAGTTTTAAAGCTATCTGAATGAAACTCTACAGTTAGTCTTCTATATACTCTCACTCGTACATATGTCGGAACGGGCCGGATCGGACGACTATATCATATAGCTGCCATAGGAACAATCGGTAAAATTATCGAAAAAAATTATAACTTTGTCAGTTTTCAATGCAATTCCACCAAATTTGATATTTGGCCATTAATTATTATTTTAGAATTTCGGTTTTAATTTCATGAAAATCGGATGACTATATCCTATAGCTGTCATAGGAACAATCAGGAAAATAGTAAAAAAAATCATAACTCCGCAGCTTCTTAACATATTTTCATCAAATTTGAGATTTGGCCACTTAATAATTTTTCAGAATTTTAGTTTTAATTTTATGAAAATCGGCCGACTATATCCTATAGCTGCCATAGGAACAATCAGGGAAATAATAGAAAAAATCCTAACTCTCTGTTTCTCAAGATATTTTCATCAAATTTGAGATTTGGCCACTTAATATTATTTGAAAATCCTAGTTTGAATTTCATGAAAATCAGACGACTATATCCTATAGCTGCATTAGGAACAATCAGAGTAATAATAAAAAATTTATAGTTTCGCTATTTCGCAAAATATTTTAATCAAATTTGGGAATTGGTCACTTATTATTTCAGAATTTCGATTTTAATTTTACAGTTCAATTGCAATATGCAAGGGTATATAATCTTCGGCGAGCCGGCTTCCTTTTTTGTGTTTTTAAATTGCTGAAAATTAAAAAATATCAAAAATACTCCATATATCGATATTTTTTACGATATTTTCAATATGATGATATTGAAATGATATATTTTAACAGCAAATATCATCGATACGATATTTTATCAAATTCCAACCCTACTTCGAAATCCATACAGTTTTCATTAAACCTTTTACAATTAATTGCTTATGTCGGGACGGCGCGAACGCCATTCCCGGCTACCAAAAATAACACGCACGAGTTATTCACATTAGGAATAATCGCAGAGGTCAACTCAGCCGAGGTGCAATGGCCAAGCCTCACTCCGGAGGAACCGCCTTCGTGATCACGGTTAACCTCTACGCCAGGTAAGTATGATTTCTCCTGCCCGGCCCAGGGGTTTCCGCAAACGAGCCGCTAGAACCAGTTGGAAATTAGAAGTCCACATGTACGGAGATATATCATCCCCGAAATTATACTACATCGTCCTTTACACTTTCAACTTTAATTACTATCCAGATATCCACAAGCAAAATATCCTCCATGGTCGGGATATGTTTCAGGGTGAAAGGAACCAGCAGGGCACTTCGATCCTGATGTCAGAGGCCACAAGTATGCTGCTTATATCCAGTGAAGACGCAAATCTTCCTCCAAGATGACAAAATGCTATACGACACGTTGCAGGGCGGAGCTAGCCTGGCAGCTTAGGAATGA
>VNJQ01001324.1:0-44569 GCA_008042515.1 Drosophila truncata | reverse complement strand
GAAATGGTATAACTTCGGTGTTTTTAGAGTTAGAGAATTCAGATTTTGTACGAATGCTATTGTTGGCAACATAATACGACATACCAAATTTCATAAGGATCGGCCGACTATATCCTATAGCTGCCATATAACTGATTGATCGGATATGCTATAACTTCGGTGATTTTAAAGTTAGAGAATTCAGTAAGAATGCTATTTTTGGCAACATAATACGACATACCAAATTTCATAAGGATCGGCCGACTATATCCTATAGCTGCCATATAACTGATTGATCGGATATGCTATAACTTCGGCGATTTTAAAGTTATAGAGTTCAAATTTAATAAGAATGCTATTTTTGGCAAAATACTACGACAAACCAAATTTTATCAGGATCGGCCGACTATAAGATATAACTATAGATATAATAATATAACTGAAAAATCGAAAATTGCCCATCTTTTGTGTTTTCGAAAATAGAAAAGAAAAACTTCGTACATATTATATATTTGGTCAGTTGATCCGACCTACCAAATTTCATAACGATCGGCCGACTATATCTTATAGCTGCCATATAACTGAACGATCGGAAATTAGCCGGCCATTTCAGCCTTCTCGTTAAGTCATTTAAATTAGATTGCATATGATTCAATTTGGAAAATATAATTTACAGAATATTCTGCAAGGGTATATAAACTTCGGCTCCGCCCGAAGTTAGCTTTCCTTTCTTGTTTTTTATTAATTTTCGCTGTCCACTCTCGGTTTCCTTGGTAAGAAAAAAAAAAACCAAAGCAAAATCAAAGAAATAATGCTTAAATCGAATAAGGATTTGCAGGTACTCAGTGCTTGATTTCGCTTTAAATTAAAGCGAATTGTTGGGGCTTAAAAACCAACCAATCAATAAATAAATCCTTTAACAAACATTAATCCTTATTAAAAAGTTCCTCAAATAATGCAATTTTATTCTCTTAAAAAGAAACTTCTTTTGGGCATATCCAGTTTCAAGGATACCAAAGGTTGGTTGAGATTTTTAGGTGTTTGATTGTAAATAAATGGAAACACGTCCCCCTTGTAGCCGTAGGTAAGGTAAAAGTATACGAAAATAAAACAAAAACCGAGAACGGAGAACGGAGAACGTTTCGTTATACGAAAATCAATCACAAATCTACACCCTGTCCCCCTTTCCCTCTGCTGACGTCAGCAAAGGACGAAGGATTCGGGGGAGGGGAAACCTTCGTTCTGATGGACGCAAAAGGCGGCAGATGGATAGATATTTATATACACATATAATTGAGCTCCCATGGCACCCGTGTTGATTGTCACGGTCGCCACTCTCGACTCCCGGACTCCCGGACTCCCATTGGGTTCTCTCGATGAGCAGATTGAGTCTGAGTGCGGGTGTTTGAGTGTTGAGAGTGCTTCAGGTGTAACCAATCCCTGTACCTGCACCTGCACCTGTCTGTGACCCAGTCCCAGACATTCCCCGACAGATTGTCCTCGTGTCCTTGCTCCTGTCTGTCTGTCTGTCTGTCTGTAAACCTGGCCAAGACTAGCCCAGCTGGTCTGCCATTTTGTGTAACATTTAAGGCATTGACCTACTTTAAATTCCTACATTTCTTACATTACTTCTTTTTTCTGCTGTTTTCTCAAGTTAAGTTAAGGTAAATAGTCTGTAATTACAGAGTTACGAGTGCTGGATTCCAAAGAAATAAAATTAAACGATTAAAGGGAAAGCCAACTTTGTGAAAATATTAGCACTTTTAATTGAGTTCAACTTGAATTGGCCCACATTTTGAGGCTTCAAATGTTAATTAGTGTTTAAATTAGAAATTTAAAAGTACTAGAAATCAGTTTAACAATTATAAATGTTTATAATTCCATGAAACTTAACTAAAAAACAGTTTTTACTTTGTCAAAAATACCTTTTTAGTTGAATTTATCATTTTTAATAAAAGTAAATATCAAGTAAATTAAAATTAAATAAATTCCTGGACAAGGATTTGGACTATCCTCTCCCTTTACCCTATAAGCTATGTAGTATTAGTATTTATTATCTGAACCTGGTCTGATCCCAGAACCCAAGTATATTCAAACACTTACCAATGAAGCAGCGGACATCGTAGCTGGTGCCGATCGGGGCTCCATAGTATCGCTTGGCCGGGACCAGCTGCACGCTGGGCGGGGCATGGGCGGATAGCGACAGGGTGAAGGGATGGGCGCCATCGCCCAGGCGCTTCATCAAAGCCTCCTGCAAAAAAAAAACGATACAGAGAAAAGGAAGAACGAGTAAGGAAGATGCGGATACCACATTTTAGCATTTTGATTGATTCTCACAGGAGTGCTCTCGCATAAGGATGCGGAGCTTCCAGTCGTAACCCAAGGCCGTGGCCAAAAGTCTGCGTAATTGCCTCAGTTACAGGCGAATCGGATATGTTTATTTATTTATCACTTTAATTATGCATTTCGGCCTTGTTGTTGAGGCTCAAAACAAAGCGAAAATAAAATTGTTTGGCAGAAGCTGTTTCTTTGTCTGATTCGGATTCGGATTCGGATTCGGATTCGGGATGCTGTGTTATTGCCCGGCATTTCATTTGCATTTGATTACGCACATCTGTATACATACAAATATACAAACAAAAAACGTATAGACCGATGTACATAAGTACTTTGGAGTGGACCTTGTTCAAAGATGCCATCAGTAAAAATTTATTAAATAATGAAAAACAATATTTTACTTAAGGATTGATTCACATAAATCTATTAAATAAATCTATTTAAAGAATATGATATATAACATAAAATATATGATTATAATTATAATAAAATGAAATATATAATTATTATTCAAATAAAATATATGATTTTAATTAAAATAAAATAAAATATTTGATTTTAATTAAAATAATATATTTTACAATTCTAAGAACTTGCAGAAAAATCTTAATAAATATTTCAACATCCTTAACTTCATCCTTGTCAAGGTCCACCTCAATATGGCACGGTATATATGGCACATTCATATGCCAAGGACTAAACGCTGGCGCGTGTACTTATTCCCAGGTTGCCTGGGACAACGGAAGCCACAAGGACACTGTGATTCGCCAGGGCCTGGCCTCAAAGGATGATGATTATGGGATTTATCTGTTGGATTGTGCAAGTGAGCAAAGCAAGCAAGTTGGACTCTGGACTCTGGGAGAATCGTATCGAATGCGTGAACTTTACCATTCGATAGCCCTGTCATCGTCCCAGCATCTCCAGTATCCTTATACCGCCGCCTGATACCTTCTGACTTGGCCGTTGTCCTGGCAGCAGCTATCCTGCTTTCGAGCTATCCACTCCCTTCCTTCAATTTATAATCAATCGCTTGCGAATCTCTTTGCTCGGCCCCACTCAATCTATCAAATATATATACCGCAACAAGTTGTTCCTTTTTTCGCTATATATGTATGACTACACTCGGAGAAATATATATATTAATGGACTTATTAATCGCAAGTTAGATAGTCTTACTTAAAAGGCTTGAAAAAGGTTAATAATATTCATGGTGATGAATGCTTATGTTACACACTTTCTCAGTAGTTACCTCCCTTTTTTTGCAGTGCCTTATTTCCTCTGAGCAAGCATCCCAAGTTCCCATCATCACTTTTGTTTGCCTAGGCCTATTTTCGTCCTGGCCTCTCTCTCTCTCTCTCCCTCCTTTTTCTCTATCTCTGCCTCTGCCTTCATCTTGTCGCTGGGCAAGTTATTAAAATCAAATTTATTTAATTATGCGTACGCCCCTCGTCCCTGTTCCAGTCCCCGGGTGTGTCCTGCAAGGACCCTAAACGGATACGGTTGCCAGCGAGTCTATAATGCAGGACTTTCGGCTAACCGAATTCAAAAAGGAGAGGAGAGGAGGAGGGTCCCCGTCCCCCTTCCCGTTTCGGCAGGCAAATAAATTATTCCTTGTCAAATTTAATAAAAATGCAAAAAGTTGAATTCGAATTTTGAAAGTTTTCTGGCCTGGCCAGTCAGTCCCCTTGTGCCTTGTCCCTAAAAAGGAAAAAAAGAAGGAAACCAGGGTCTTTGGAATTTGGAGAGCCAATGGCAAACATTTGTTTGGCTTTTAGCTAAATTAAATTGATTTTCAATTGGTTTAAGTGCATCGAACTCGGAGGATTCCCGAGGAACAACAACGGACAAACAGAAAACATATACACAAACATATTTCAATTCGAGGGCGCACGTGAGATGTCAGCATCCGGCGTCCGGAGTCATAAAAATCCAAGAGTCCGGGTCTTTGAGCGGCTCAAGGACTTAGTCAGGGAGGAGGACATGGCCTCGTCAGTCAGTTCGTCATAAAGACAGTTGGCAGTTAGCAATTGCCTAGAGAAAAGGACAAATAAAATCAGAATGAAAACAATGCTGAATTTAACTGGTATTTAAATAAACTAATTAAATGCAAGGCTGCCTGTTAATTATTGCTGTTTAATTAGAACACTTCATTTCAGGGGATTTCTATTGAAATCAGCAAATGTAGATAAAGTTTATATTTAATTAATGCTAAATAAATATCAAAGACTGCACTTTAAACCATAATTCGTCTAGCATAAAGCTGAGCTCAGCCGGAATTCCGGCTGGTTACTGCCTCTAGACCAGCGGAAATTCCAAAATCTCCCCAGCTGGGCGACGCCCTTCTCAGCAATAAGGTGCCAAATGATGGCGTTGCAAAGCTCTGCAAATTTGCCAATTATTTATGGTCTTGTGCAGCGAGACGCTGCTCCCTGGTGAATTGAATGGGAAGGAAGGACGGATGGATGGATGGCTGGATGGATGCTGGCGAAGGGAAGTGGCAGTGGCTGCACTCCCGCAACGTTATCAATTGTTAATGCCGCCGCCGCCGCCGAAAGTTGGACAGCTGCTCGACTCGCCCGCAACTGCCTGGAGGGCTCTTGGTGGAGGTTGCTGCAGGTTGCTGCAGGTTGCTGCAGGTTGCTGCAGGTTGCAGGACCTCGACTCGGCATGCATAATTTCAATTACTATGATTACCTGCAGGGGACTGAGCGACTCCGGCGTTGGTTCCTCCAAACGCGGCCAGATCTGATGCAGCGACATGATGGCCTCGTTGCAGAACCGCAGGCCCATCACCTCCTCGTCCTCGCGGCCGTAACTGAAAGACGGTGAAATAGATGAAAGGTCTCTCTTAGTCTTTGACCTCTTGAAAGCAATTATTAGAAGGTAAAAATCACAGCGATTGTTTTGAGCTAACTTCGACTTACCGAAGTTTCTATACCCTTGCAGATTACAATTGAATTTTAAAATAAAAAACGAAATTCTAAGAGAACATTTAATGACCGAATCTCAAATTTGATTAAAATATGTTGAGAAACAACCGAGTTATGATTTTTTATATTATTTCGCTGATGTTCCTATGGCAGCTATAGGATATCGTCGTCCGACTTTTATGAAATTTAAACCGAAATTCTGGAATAATATTAAGTAACCAAATCTGAAATTTGATGTAAATATGTTGAGAAACAACATAATTCTAATTTTTTTTCGAAAATTTTGCCGATCGTTCCTACTGTTCCCGATTTTTCCTATGGCAGCTATAAGATATAGTCGTCCGATTTTCATGAAATTTAATACGAAATTCTAAAACAATAATAAATGGTCAAATATCACATTTGGTGATTATATGTTGAAAACTGACAAAGTTATAATTTTTTTTCAAAATTTTTGGCGATCGTTCCTATGGCAGCTACATGATATAGTCGTCCGATCCGTCCCGTTCCGACTTATGTAGGAGTGAGAGCATATATAAGACTACCTGCAAAGTTTCATTCAGATAGCTTAAAAACTGAGGGAATAGTTTGCGTAGAAACGGACAGACGGACAGACGGACGGACAGACGGACATGGCTACATCGACTCGGCTGTTGATCCTGATCAAGAATATATAAACTTTATAGGGTCGGAAATGTCTTCTTCACTGACTGAAACTATAATACCCTGCAAGGGTATAAAAAACCCAAAGAAATCGATAGCTCTGCCACGGGGGGCGTATGAGTAATCTCACCGGAACGTGAGCGTCAGCTGGGCGTATACGCGATATCCCTGAATGGCCTTGGGGTCAACGTAGACAATGCCGCGCAGCACGGACGGATTGTTGCCAGTGAGGGTGATCTCTCGGGTCGGCAAATACAGGGTAAGCACACAATTCGGAGAGGTCTTCTTATAGACGCGCTGGGTTCCAAACTCATCCCTGTGGGTGGATCTAAGCGGAGGTGAGAGAGAGAGAGAGAGAGAGAGAGAGAGAGAGAGAGAGCGGTTAGCGGTTGTGTCACTGGGCAAAGGCACCACCAGGACAGGCGGAGCTCAGTAGCAAAAAACAAAGGCCAAACTCAGCAGCAAATAAACAAGGTGGCATCTAAAATGTTATCATTCCATTGTAAACAAAATAACAAATGCATATACAGTCGAACTTCCTTAACTTGAGCAGATTTCACACACTTGCTAAATAATAAATCCTTAAAAATTACCATAATCTATGATCTTTTATGGGAATTATTCTTTTTCATGAACTTCTGGCCAGCCCAAGTCATTGAAGTTCGACTGTTTTTGTTTTCTAAGTAATATATATTAATATAATAATAAAAAACAACAGCTACAGTGTATACAAGTAGCCAAAAGTTAAGTTAAATATCAAAATCTTGGCCAATTGGTTGAATTTCTTGATGCCAAATCTAAAATTTGGATTTCGAATTTCGAATATTAACGTAATCGGAATAAATAATTATGGGAATAAATTGAAGGGTTTTTTTTTTTTTGAAATGATTTCATGGGCTCAAAATGGGCAAAAAGTGCTGAAATGTCAACTGTCTCGGGTGGGTAATGTGTGTAAAGGTGTAATGTGTGTAAGCGGTGAAGTTAAGCCAAATGTTAAGCCCATTAAGTTGTGTGAAAATAGTGCACTTGTTGGAAAATTGTACAATATTTGAAAAGAAAACTTGCCAATTTTAAAAGTTCATTAAAATAATTTTTTCATATTAAGCCAGAAACAGTTTTTGTTAGGTCAAAGTCTTAGCCGATCCAATTAACTTAAAATTTAATTTGGAATTTTGTGGAACTAAATTTAAGTAAATGTAAAATTAGCGATGATCTTACAACTACTAACTCTCTATTTTAATTTATTTCTAAGCTCTAAGAGCTGTACAAAGAATGAATTCTATGAAAACTAAGGAATATATTATGTTTTTTGAGGAAAAAAATTGCTTAAGTTCTTAAGTAACAACCCTGAAACTTATTTCTAAAAGGAATGAACCAGTTAAGGTAATATTTATAATTTATTTCGATTAATTAGAAGGCTATATATTATGGGAAATGACTATCTAAGGCTGCATATATTTTAACCCGTGAAACTAAAGCTAAAATACTAAATTATATAGGAATACATCACACATCTTTAAAGCTTATCTTTTCTCGGTATCATAAATACTACTCCATGATGATGTCTTATTGCCTTCGTTGATACAGGGTCAGTTGTCACCCAAATACATTGTAAAAATGCTCTTTTTTTATAGTATTTGTGGTCCTAGTTCACCACAGAGTCGAAATGCTTGGTCAGTTGTGCAGTTCAAGGCTCATTAATCATTGACTCAATTATGGCCTGGGGGCAACCGCAACATGCTGCTGCTCTTCACACGCCCCGGGAAACCACAGGAGATGGAGATCCACCTCCGCCTAGCCTGAACTAGACTGGACTGGACTGGACACTAAACGGCTCTAGAATTTCATTTCCTTGCCGCAGGCTTTGTGGCAAAAATTAGAATGCAGTCAATTTGGCAAATTATCGCTGGCTCCGGTCCAGCTGCCGCCAGGATTTTGTTCACATTTTGAGGGGACATTCATTGATTCTGTGGCTGGGAGCAGGGACGAGGGACCAGGGACCAGAGACCAGAGACCAGGACATAGGGAAAATTGCCAAAGGACAGAGTGCTGACTGAAACTGCGGTTTAGCCACGTTTTTGTCCTTTCAAACCGCCTTGCTCTGACCTTTTCTGGTTGTCAAAGGGACTTACTATCTCTACAGTGAAAGAAAAAAGGGGTTTACTTAAGTTATTATAAGATTGTAACCTCTATTCTAAGGTTACATATATTTTTCCTAAATAAATAATTACTACTACAAAATTTCTTAAAAAGTCTTCTTGGAATATATTTTAATACTGCTGTTTTTTTTTCTAGTGTATTGTGAGGCACACGCACAGGTGAGCAATTAGCAGGAGCTGCAACTGCAATCAGCGCAGGACTTTTTCCCGGACTAGAAACTGGTCGTCGGAGTGCCCCCCAGAAAATATGCAATCAAAATTCCTGACCCGTCATCAAGTTCGTGGTGACGAATGCAGAGATAAAGCGAACACAGGAACACACACACAGAGCACAGGACCTACAGGACCTACATAGCTCCTGCCAATTAGGCCACAGTCCCCGCACTCTGGCTAAGTGTTTTAATTAGTTTCATTTTGATCATTTGCCATCGTCAAAATGTTGCCAAATTAAATTGTTGTCCCTTTTGGCAAATGGAAATAAATGCCATATATTTTGAAAAGTTCCAAAAGGGAAACTATTTACATTTCCGGAAAATTATTAATTAGCAAAGGTTAACTTTAGTGCTCCTAAAAAAGGAAGAGTAAGGTATTTATAGCAATTCATTATAGAATTATATATAGGAAACTCTATTGTTCAGAGCTCCTCAGAACCTCAGAACAACGTTTTCTGTTTAGTATCCTTAAGACTCTTGCAAAAATAGGCCATTGATTTAGTAAATTAAGGACTTGCTGGTCAGGTAAGCCCTGGGAGGTTCCTTTCTGGTTTGTGCGGTGCAAATGCAGTTCTATTTTGGACCAGCAACTGGGCCAACTTGACCACAACTTGCAGCTGTGAATAGCTTTAGCTTGAAACCAACAAGACAAGATGAACGGAAAGTTATCTCCGGTTGTCAGGAGAGGGAGAGAGAGTGGGCTATGTGAGATGGCTTCAAAGACCGCAGGTTACAGGCTTTGGTTAAACAGAAGCTGAAGCTGAAGCTGAAGCTAGAGTTTTCCCCCAGCTAAGCGCATAATTAAAATTTAATGTGGCAACGCAAAAAAACAAAACAAAAATGAGCAAAAGTTTCAGCTTACTAACTGCAGCGTCCTGCGGCTTTGAAGGCATCAGTTGTTGCCTTCATTGTTCCGAGGGGCCTCAAATTAATTCCAAATTCCAAGGCTGCCCTGATTGAGTCTCTGCCGATAAAGGCAGGCAGATGCAGCCTGGATGGCCTGGATAAACAAGACGAGCTTCTATTTTCGCATAATAATCATGACGAGGGGATAAGTGCGTACATACTTATATGCCGGCTCCAAGTTTTAATTACATTCGAACAATTGTTGTTGCCGAAATTCATTTCGTTTCGTTTCGTTTGGAAAAAAGTTTCACCCAACCCACTCGATATTAAGTTTCGCTATTCGCGTTTTCAATTTCCCCGGCATTATAGCCGCGGCACACCGCTGACTCGCTGAAGGCTAACGAGCTGGTTTGCTGTCTGTGTGTGTCCTGGCGGAAATGCAGCATCGAATTGAATCCTGGCGCCACAAATGACAATCTGAAAATGCCCCATTAAAGGCGTTCAAATTACCGGAATTTTTCACACATCACAAATGGTTTTTTTACTTGCTTCAAACTCAAGAAGTAGTTAGCTGTTTCTCTGAAGCAAGACTTC
Source organism: Drosophila truncata (assembly GCA_008042515.1). Classification (NCBI taxonomy): domain Eukaryota; kingdom Metazoa; phylum Arthropoda; class Insecta; order Diptera; family Drosophilidae; genus Drosophila; species Drosophila truncata. The sequence continues at coordinate 34,849 of VNJQ01001324.1, read as the reverse complement.
CTGTAATTCCAATTAAAGTTTACTTTAACTTTAACTTTAACTTGTTGGCTAATGGTCCTGCAAACTTGTAACCCGATTATCCTTCTTGGCTGTTTCCTTGCTCGCTTCGGGTGTAAATTTAATTTGCGGCCAGGTTGAAGGATAATCATTTCTTAATTGAAATAAATTCAAAGACGTTCGAATTGAGGTTTGTAATTTAATAGATTTTAGCTCTCAAAGTTTTTTTTAGAAAATAAAAACCAAAGTCTGGAAAATGCAGTACTAATTACTCGCTGGTTGCAATTTGCAAATAATTTTCAGTATTTCTCAAACGGAAAATAAGAAATAATTGGAAATGCTGCAAACATATATCACATTACTGGGAATTTCGTGTGTGTGCATTTTGTTGGTTCTTAATTAAGGACGGTTATTAGCAAAATTTATTTAACTGAGACTTTGAAAAGGGAATATTATTTGGCCAGTAATTATTTAACAACAAAGGACACACAGGAATTTCTTGCTTCAATACTAGGCTAACCGCATCCACCTCGACGGATGCCGCATCTGCATCCTCTTCCACTTCCACTTCCGTGTAATCCTGGACTATGACAGGACTTTGATTGATCGATGAGGCTGGGGAATTGCTTTTAGTGTCCAGGCTGGCCAAAGGTAATTGTAATGCAATTAATGGCTCAAGGACGATGTGCATCCTGCCTGGTCAGCAGGAAATCAAATGGAAATTGGAATGGCTATGGCTATGGCTATGGAAAAAAAGGGAAAATCGAATAAACCTAATGTCAACAAGAAGAGAGACAGGAAAAGAGCCAAGGCCGCCTGTCCATCCTTTCACGGCCAAGGCCAGGACACACACAGGATTTAATTGCACTACAATAGCTGGGAGCTCCTGAACAAGCTCCTGACCCTGGAAAATCGCGTGATTCAGGCAGGCAACTCAATACTCAATACGGATAAATGTCACGGAATCAGGGGTTCCTTCGCTAATTTGATTGATACACTTGTCAGTTTGCTCTGACATCCTGTGGCCTCTGCCTCTGCCCCTGCCCCTGCCTCACCTTTTTACTCATTACATTATTCAACCGCTATTCATCTGCTGTTGTCGGCTAGTAATTAATTAATTTGCCGTATTCAGCAGTTGATTGATGGGGGGCGGTAAGCCGCAGAAGAGGTGTCATAATGCCAGGCAAGACATCAGGCTTCAATCCGATTTGGTCAGTTACAGAGGGATATATGTATGATGCCTATTTTAATTTCTATTTAATTTGGATATCAGCTAATGTTTTGAAGCCTTTGAATTGAAATGTCAGTCAATGTTTTAGCTAACACGAACACGTTTACAATGCCAATTTGGCTGCCAATCAGTGCTGTCCACTGAACAGCATAATTACTACATTTTTTCTACCTACAATTGAAATTTAATTTGCAAGTTACTACTCTTTCCTAAACACTTGAGGCTCTTGTCACCCTATCCCCTGAGGGAACCTTATCCCTTAGTCCTGGTCTTAGCCGTTGGTCTCATTGTTTTATGGATATTAAGTAAGCTTACAATGGGAAGTAGTAGTCCCTTTGTGCAACAAGTGGCAGGCTAATGAGGAGGCTGACTCCTGCCAGGGGGATATAGCCCGCAGATTTATGTGAGCAGATTTGGCTTTCAAGTTCCCAGTTCCCAGTTCCCAGTCCCCAGTCCTTAGTCCCTAAACACACTTTACGAGAGGGACTGCAGCAACAAAGGCTGGTATTTAAAAAATGTAATCAAAGGCAAATGCCTGGGCCCAGCATTGTTCTTAATAAAATTACACTTGGAGAAACATCAAGGCAACGAGGCAATGAGGGGGAATATCAAATGGATTACTTCAGATATTACCTACATACATATGTATATCCTGTAAATCAACGTAGACATCTCTCAAAAGCGTTGACAACTGTGGAAATAGAAAATATTTTAAAGGTATTCTTCATAGGGAAACTTAATTAAAGGGAAATTAAAATGCTAAATAAATACATACATCAATGTTTGAAGAGCTTAAAATATAAATTTAGTCAAGAAAAATATTTAGAAAAGGTCAAGGAAGAGTTGAGTTAACTCGATGTTGAGTTTTGAAGAATTTCTTTGCCAAATTAATAGTTTAATCGAGTTTACTCTTGAAGGATAGACAGAAAAGGCGCTCCTTGTTTTTCGCTCAGTGCATTGGGCTCCTCTCTCTCTCTCTCTTGACAGCCTAGAATATTTAGATGGCTGCCTTTTTATTGTTCTCATTGCTCGCCTCCTTGATTACACGGCGTATGCTTTCGCTGCTGCTGCTGCTCCTTAGCAGGACATTAAGTATGCGCCCGAGTGGCTGCTCGGCCATTGAGTGTGCTGTGGTGGTGGTGGTGGTGGTGTGAGTATATCGAGTGTGGCGTGTGGCATGTCTCTCTTAGTGTCTGTCTGTTTGTTTGTTTTAGTCAAAGAACCAACTACCTGGACGCCTCCAATTCGTACTCCTCGCCAGTAGCCATATCCACAAGCAGCTCTTCGCTATGGAAGCTAAAAGTGTCATCGGTAAAGCTGGTCTCCGTGGAAGATGATGCAGATGCGGATGCTCCTGCGGGTACTCCTCTTGCGACTCCATTGCCTGCTCCTGCTGCTGCGGCTCCTGCTGCTGCTGCTGCTCCTGCTGCTGCTCCTGCTGCTGCTGCTGCTGCTCCTGCTGCTCCTGCTGCTGCTGCTGCTGCTCCTGCTGCTGCTGCTGCTCCTGCTGCTCCTGCTGCTGCTGCTGCTGCAGCTACTGTGCCTGCTGCTGCTACAGCTGCAATGCCTGATCCTGCTACTGCTCCTGTGCCAGATCCTGTTACAGCTCCTACTATCGATGATCCTGGCGAAGAAGAGGCTAGAGTCCTGCAGCTCACACTACTGCCCAGGGGCAGCAGCTCCATTAACTGAGCCATGCGGCACAGACGCTTGTGGCCGCCGTTTTTGGTGCAACAGGGACTGTTGTTAGCGTGGGACGAGTTGTTGCTGTTGCTGCCATAGCTGGGGCCATAGTAGCTGCTGCTGGTGTTGCTGCTGCTGCTGCTGCTGCTGCTGCTGCCGCTGCTCCTCTGACTGTTGCTTTGTTCAGCAGCAGCAGTGGTGGTGGTGGTGGTGGTGTCGCTGTCGAACCGAGGATGTGTGTGGATGATGTTGATCGGATGTGTGTCGGGTGTGAAGTGAGGAGAAATGACAGAAAGTTTTGGTTATATGCCATGTAAACGTGTGTGCCGCCACAATGTGTACGTATATATGCTGGGGTCTATATAATAACAGCTATGTATGTACATTTTCATGCTCATTTCATTTCATTTCATTTCATTTGCTGCTTTTCGCTGTTTTTTTTTGGGGGGCTTTTCCCGTTGGCCTTTTCGTTTCATTTCACTTGATTTAGATTCTGGCTCTGGGCGAGTTTTTATGGCCGAGCGTGTGTATATATAATATATATGTTTATATGTTTATATTTATATATATATATACATGTGTGTGGGTGTCATTTAGTGTTGTTTTTTTTTTATATTATTTTATGTAGCTTGGTTACTGTTTCTGTTTCATTGTTTGTTCGTTTGTTTGTTTGTTTATTTTGTTCCATGTTGTTTATCAATGCAGTTTCTTCCTTTTCTCTTCTTTTTCTCTTTTTGCTTGCTGTTTTTTATGTCATTTTATTTTTTACGACCTTTTATTTTAATGCCTCATAAAAAGTGTAAAGTTTTGTTGCCTTTTCTTGTCTGTACACAAATGTTAAACCAACTTTTTTTTTATATATATTATATATTTGGATTTGCTTAAGGGTCCAGCATGCGGGGATCTTTTAGGGGAAATTCAGTTCCTAAGCTTAATTAAATACCGTTGGTAGCGCCAGGACTAATGTACATTTTGGGCACCATGGCGTATGCGTGATTAAAGCTACTTAACCGCACCATCATCGATACGTACAGCCTCATTTGAGCGAGTATTTTAAGGTTTTTAGTTTAGCAATTTACACTTAGCAGCTAGTACTTAATATTAGCACACAAATTTAGCAACAGAGACAGAGTCAGAGTCAGAGGTACTTGCAGTGACACTTTCGAAATGGAAATTAAATCAAAACCCATTCAATTCACAACTTAATTCGCTTAGTTGCAGGCTATTAGGCTTATTTAATATTAGTCTGGTGAATTAATTAAATGAATTTGCAGTTGGACAGCGGTTTTTTCTTTTTTTTTTGCACACATAACAATTGGCATTTCGCTGAATTATTTACACAATTATGTAAATAGTAAGCCGAGAGTGAGATATTTAATTGACTTGCGTCACCGCCGCTTTTCAACGGTTTGACTCTCTGTGTATTTGCTTATTGATAAAATATTGTAAAATATTAATAATGAAATTCGGATTATTTTTTTTCATTGTCTCTTATTTTTATATGTTTTTTTTTTGCAGTTTAAAAATCCGATGTTCCAGGAAGAATATTTACCGAATAAACCGCCTAAGGTGTGTGCCTGCCTGCCTGCCTGCCTCCACAAAAATATTAATAAACCACTCTGTCGTTCATCGTGCACTGAATTTAATTAAAATCAAAGCCAGCCCGGGACACAAACAGAACTTGAGTAAATAAATATGTGACACAGAAAAGAAACTGAACTGAAACTGAACTGAAACTGAACTGAAACTGAACTGAAACTGAAACTGAAACGAAAATAAATTGTGCATTATTTACGACGACTCTCGACTTTAACAAACCATAGTGAAAGCTGTTGCTAAGTTGGCCGGAATTTCATTCTTGCTGAGATTTATGTACGTTTCCGGTGTGTGTGTGTGTGTGTGTTTGTGATATTATTTTTATTGTAATTTAATGAGTTCTGTGCCGAGGGCAAAGGAATTAGGAAGAGGAGAGAAAGCAGCCACAACAACAACAGGAAGTGTTTGTGTGTGTGTGCCTTGGGGGGGGGGGGGGATTTTATTATTTTGCCGCAACTGGCAAAGCCCATCATCATCAGCAGCTGAGCCAGCTGAGACAGCTCGCAATTGTGGCTTAATCAGTCAGCTGTCTCCAGCTTCAGGCCTTGGGTTCCTTGGTTATTTCTGGGCCCCCACAAGCAGCTATCAGCTATCAGGAACTATGAAATGCCAGGGAAAACATTTCATTCGATTCTTAGAATTCAGAAAACATTGATCCGTAATCAGGTTTCTTTTCAAAATAGAAATGTAAGCCTTAAATAACAGAAGTTTCCACAGAAAAGTCTCCACTTAAGGGAAAAACTTTATACATTATACAAAGCAAAATAATGCAATGTCTCATGGGATTCACAGAAAACCTTAATTTATTTTTGAAAATATGGATATTTTTGTCGTTAATCTCTTCAAGTTATTTTTTTAAGAATTTAAAATTTATATATTTTCAAGGATATTAAAAATTATACAAAAGAAAACCTATTAGGAAAGAAACAAATATTTAATAAGCTAACTTTTAATTATATTATTAATACCAATGTATGTTATTATGCTAAATAAATATATAAATAATAAAAGAAGTAATTAGTTCACTTTTCAATTACTTTTCCTAAACAAATAAATTAATAATGGAAAAACAAAGACAAAATCATGGGGAATATTATATCAAATTCAAGGTATATGTATGTCATTTCTTTATATAAATATGCCATTTTTAGACTAATATTTCTTGTAAATATTAGTTAATGCCTCTAGCAAGTAAATATGGAGATTTATCTATTAAATTAATTTGATTAAAGTTTATTTTTTTTAGCATTTGCGAAGCTTGTACTTGCCTCCAATTCAGAGCTACAATGAACTCAAAAAAACTTTACTAACATCTGATTCAAAGTGGCACTGTATGGGAAATAAGTAGGAGACTTGAGGAACTAATTTAGTTATAAAATTATCAATTTTTAAAGCCATAATTCTTTGGCAACTCAACTCATCAATCGATTCAAGACATTCGCAGACTCGTAGGCACCATTGGCATAGGTGAATTCGTATTCAATGAATCCCCCGTGGCAATGACCTTCGAGTAAGGAACTTAAAACGCAAACGGCAAAAGGTCCTGTGCCCTGTGCTCTCGTATGTAAATCAATAAGCCATCAATTACTTGGCTATGAGTGCCAGTAAATAGAGAGGTGCGTGTGCGACACTTTGTTTATTAATAACTCAAAATGGAACAAACTTGTTAGCCGGGCTCAAAGTCTTGGGTTCGTAGGGTTCCTCGGTGTTCTGACAGGCGAATTTCCCAGCAATAGAGAACGATTGTGTGTAAGGAACTCATTAAATGCCAATTTATGCGTTCGAGGCGCTGCTCTCATATAAATTTAACGACAGTAGCCGTCGCCATGGTCCGTTTATGGCCGAAACGAGTGCGAATGTACTAAATGAGAGTGAAAGTTTCACCCGCCACACACACACGTAACACGTAACAAACTTATTGATTTTGATTTAGATTCAGGCTAGAAAAGCAATCAAAAAAGTCTAAGATCAAATTCTGATTGAAGCCAAGCAAATAAATTCATCTTTTGCAACTTAATATTATTCAAAATATAATATAAACTTCATTGAAGCCCCAATAATTGTTATAATTCCGTAATATTCCTGCTAAAGTTTGGTATCCTTCAAACTTTTAACTTTTCCCTCAAGTAACTTAATATATTTTCACCCAAAAATACTTGAACTTTCACAAACAAAAATTTTAGCAAAATGCCAAGCTTGAGGTTTTTCAAAAAAATGTCATAAAATTGAGTTTAGACAAGCGACCACAAAGGGTGGACATTTTGGTCTCCCTAAGCCGCATATTGATTGGATTGTAAAGGAGTGTGTGTCCTGCCCGCATAAGTAGGCTGGACGAAGGTATAACCCCCCCCCCCCAATGCGTTCCGTTTTAATTATGTCCGAGATTCGAGACTTGAGATTTGGGAACTCCAAGCTGCCAGTGGGTCAGGGGTCTGGCGTAGAAGCAGTTCGAGTCAAATTAGCAAACATTTTGGCAAATATTTACCCACAAAGTCTCTGCTCTTCCCGCACCCCGTCAATTGGCCAAAAGCCCTGGCGATCAAATGAGCCGCAGCTGTGTACACACGGCGGCTCTGAGGTGGAGCAGGAGACGGAGACGGAGACAGACTGCGACTGCGACTGAGATGGAGACGAAGGACTATGGGGTGTGTGCGAGTGTGTCGCATCCTTCAGGCATTTCGGTTAGAAGTTTGGAAGTTTGCCAAGTTTGCCCAGGAAGGGCGAGCGGAGTGTGTGGCAACACACAACTTAGCAACAGCTTTGAGCCAACGACAAAGTTGACTGACTGTCGAGTCCTGTCCCACCTCGTCCTCTGTGTGTGTCTGTGTTGTGGCTTGCAATTAGATTTGCCCTCAGCTTGGTTACATTTCAATTCACGAAACACAAACGGCACTCTCGGCATTCGGCATTCGGCTGAATATCGCCACAAAGTGGCATACGAACCACAAGTAATCGCCCGAGCTCCTTTCATCCTCTTCAGCTCAGAGCTCAGAGCTCAGAGCTCAGAGCCGGTGACATTGTGCAATTTGTTTAACTTTATGGCTGCCTTCGTTCTCTTTTTTTTTTATACGCTCGTTAAGCGAATATAAGTTGGTGTTTTTAAAGTGTCCAAGGAGATGTTAAAACCTTACGAGGCCATCAAATCATAAGCCAAAGGAGGAGCAGTGAGAACTGCGGCAGTTTCAAATCGTAAAAAAGCAGCTGGTTAACCCCTGGCTTATGCCATTAGTATTAATATCTAAGTTGACTTAAGACTAGGATATATAAAGGTATTATATTAATCAACAGGCATTCAAAAAGTTAGTAAAAAAGTGAAGTAAAAAGCGAGAGAAGTAAGAAAAAAGTATTAAAAAGGTGGAATATTATAAATATTTGCTACAAAAAAAATTGTATTTAATATAAAGAGTATAAAATGTTGTAAAAAAATATTTATTAAATATAAAAAGAGTAATATTTAAGGTCAAGGCACAGCCTGGCTGTAGTCATGACTTTTCCAAGCCTGACTTGGCAGATTTGAATGAGGGAAACCGCCAATAAATTATGACAGTTGCCAATATATTCCCCTCGTGGCAACTAAACTCGTAAAACCGCAGAAACAACAAAGCATAATTGCCGCTTGTAAGCGACCAAGCGACCGCAAAAACCTCGGGAGAAGCCAGCAACCAACCAACCAACACACGGTCATAAAAAGGATAACCGAGGGAGAGGGAGAGGGAGAGGAAAGCCCAAGGAGGCGGAACGCCAATGAATTTGCAAAAAAAGAAAAACAACAAACTGTATAGATGGAAATGGTCTGATGGCAACCCAATTTACACTTTAGCTGGCCGCTGACCCGGCAATTGTCACGCATCGAATGCAGCGGCACGTGTCCCGCCTGATCCCTACCAAAGGCAAAGAGGGAGGTAGGTTAGCCAAGCTTAGCCAAGGTCGCTCTCTCTCTCTCTCTTTGGCTGAGCCGAGCAAACGTAACAAAATCTGTGTGGTGGCAGCAGGCAGCACGTCAAGTAGCCGCCATGTGAGCCAATCCCTATGGCAGCGTTTCCGCTTCCGCTCGCCTCCATGATTGTACGAGTGTCTGTGTGTGTTTGAGCACGTTAAGTGTATGTGCTTTGAAGTTTTTTATATTTACATACAAATGCGTGTGCCCGGCACTCTCCTTCGTCCTTACGCCGTAGTGTGTTTGCTCTGCGTTTTGTTTTGTTTGCATTAAACCAAAAAAAAAAAAAAAAAAGGAAAGGAACGAGAGGAAGAGGATTGGTAAAGAGAGAAAGCAAACAACGGCAAGGGCCGAAAATACTCTCTCGAATTTCCAAAAAAAGGGGATTTTCCATCCACAGGCTAACCCCCTGGTCAAGCCTGGTCTTTAAGCCATCTTAAAACTAAAACATGCAACCTGATTCATAGCCCCATTTCAGGTTTAAATAACTTAAGTCTATTAAGTGATTATTTTATTTTTGTTTTTAGCAAAAACTTTATCCAATATTTATATATTTACAGGACTAACTACTCATCTACAAATCATAATATTCTTAGGTGCAGATTTAACAAAGTGCCAGCTAGTAAAATCGATTAAGTGCAAGAAAAGGTGATTAAAGCAAACAAAGTAGAAGGAATATCAATTTAAATATATATTAAATATTATAAAAGCAAAGGCAAAAGCAGAAGAGTATCTAAGGCTTTGCCACTTAAATGTACAGAATGCATATTCAAATGCCACTTGAGACCAGGTCTCGTCCTCGTCCCTCCTTGCCTGGCCAAGTAACTTGGTAACTAACTCTGTAGTTGGGGATGCTGGGGAAATATTATATATTCTTTGTTGGAATGCCCAGCAATCCGTGTAACAGAAGTTTTATTAAATTTTCGGCTATTTCGGGGCCAAAAAAAAAAAAAAAAAAAAAAAACAATGAACCACTCGCCAAGGATGCCTGCGAGCGATCAAACTTCTGCTCCATGTGGAAATGCCGCCGGCACACAGAGTGTATTGTATATAAAGTAAAACAAAAAAAAAAAGGCAGAAACGAGTTCTGCGCCGAGTCCTTTGCCGTCTTTGAGCCGTTTTGTGTGTTGATTTCGTTTCATGTTTGCATTTTTCCTCCGCTTTCCCACCACCACCACCAATGGCTTTTCTTCTTTGCCAGCTTTTTTGGGCAAAAGGCGATCAGGGTCAGTCTCGGTCCAAACAAATTAACTTGCGCCCATGGGCTTAAATGCGGGCCAAAACCTAGTGACAGGACATTTTGCAAAGGGAACTCCAAATGGAAATGGAATAAAGAAATTGCATTTCGCATTTCGCATTTCGCTTTAATTTGCTCTGCATAGAAATTGAAAATTGATTTGAAAAGTGGCCCAAGTAACGACTTATAAATGGAAACGTTTATGCCATTTACACGTACATGTGTGTACCTGGGACTATTCGTGAGCAATTTTCCAGGTGCTCCTCCAGCCCCTCTCTATTGATTTTGTTGTTATGACCCAAATCCGGAACACACGCAGAGAAAGGCAGAGAGACAGAGAGACAGAGAGAGACAGAGAAAGAGAGCGACACACAGGCATGCCGCCGAGGAGTCCTTGCTGCTCCTTGTAGCATGCATAATTCACGCGCGCCTTAAATTGTGCCTCAACCATGATTGAAGTGAGGTTTTGGGTTGCTTCTCGCCAAATTAGTTTATCTTTTTGATTTAAATTCCAATTAAGTCTGCCAGTGTACTATCTTTTTTTTGTTTTTTTTTTTTTTGGAATATATTTGCATTGCTGTCAGTTGGGCCACAGGGCGTATGTGTAATGTGTGCAGTGTGCAAAGTTGTTAATAGTTAATTTCATACTACAAACACACCAATTGTAATCTAATAAATAAGGCTCCATTATATCAATTTGGTTTAATACAATTTCAATAATTTTCAGTAATTTTATTAGGAAAGCAATCATTTCTGACCCTATAAACTATATATATTTATGATAAGCATCAACGGAAAAATTGATCTAACTATATTTGCAGGAAAAACTTAATTTATAAGGCGCTACATTGTCGAAAATATTAAAAATTTAGTTGATTAATAATGTATAAAGATTTATTAACTTTAAATTTATCATCAAATTTAAATGAAAGCATTTTTGGCTTAGTTATGATTTTCTTATATATTGATTTGTCTAAAAATAATCATATAATAATATAAATATATAGATATTTATAGGGAAACCATATATAATACCCTTATTTCAGGTTTTATTGAGAAACTACACGAAACTGGCTTCCTTTCTTGGTATTTCAATTTTCTGTTTTCCATTTAGTGTTTATAAGTTTTCTTTGGAAACTCCTTGGGCTAAAGCCCCAGTTCCCCGGCATTTATTAAGAGCAATTTCCCCGGTCTCGCATAATAGTACCACATAAACTGCATTAACACACTGCAGTACAAGGATAATGCAATTATTTTTGAGTTATTTTGCTCGAATCCCACCCCGAATACTCAGACAAAAAAGAGACCAAGAAACTGTAGAACAACTCCCGTCGGGAAACTGAGACTGAGGCGCAGGATTCCGCAGGAATTCCCCCGCTGTGTGATTATTGCATACCCACACTGCGCTCCCTCTGCAATTCGCATCCTGTCTGCTATTGACTATGATTAAGGGTAATTAACGCTTCATGTTTGCATTCTCCACACACATTGCATTACACATCCGCCATGTGGGCCAGCAGGCAGGCAATGTGTTGTCCCTCGAATTGAATTCAGAGCCAGAGACCAGAGACCAGAGTCCTCGGTGTCTATAATTAAGTCGCTGCCCAAAACTATGGCCCAAAAACACAAACAAACTAACGTCCCGCATACAATTTAATAAGCAGAGCGAGCCTTGTAATAAAAATTCGCAAATTACTGGGCCACAAAAGCCAGACCAAAAGAGCCCGGAAAAAAAATGTGTGGAACATAAATGCTGGTTTGCTTCTTGTTTTTTTTTCCCCCATATTTATGCAAAGGATAATGTCCGAAACAGTTATATTAAAATTTAGATATGAATATAATTAAATTTAGGATTTCTTTTCATTTATTTTATCCTTTCCCCGAATCTGTTTAGTGTTCAAATAGTTTCAGTTTATAAATTTTCCATCTGGAATATTTTTAAAACCTAAAAAAATATGAGACAAAGGACAAAGAAACACAGAACGACTTTGTAACTGCCTTAAAATCAATTATTTTCGCTCACCCCGGTTAATCCAGCTCTCTTAACCAGTCCGGCGGTAAGTACAGGCTTTTAACGCCTAATGCCAAAATTGCTAATACCTTTTATTACTCTGTGAGAGTGAGAGTGAGTGTGTGTGTGTGAGTCATAAACCCTAAATGGGTAAATGGGTGAAAATGGGAAAATTCGTAGGACAAGGAGAGCTGAGAGGTAAGAGGTTGTGCCATAACTTTTTCATGGCCGGCGTCTTTAATTGCCGGACCAGGACTAGGGCCAATTCTTTGCCGCTCCTTGGCTCCTGGATCCTGGCTGACAGCCTGAGCTTTTTTCTTTTTTTTCCTTTTTGTTTTTGGACAGCTTCCGCTTGGCAGCACTTCGGCTTTCCCTTTCGTCCTGACCCATCATCCAGCATGGACACTAATCGCTTTGAGGGCTTTACTCAAATCCAAAAATGATTATGCAAAAATGCGAAAGACAGTAAAGGAGATGGTAGAGAAAGGCATTGGCAAGAATTCTGAAAATTGATCGATATATAATATATCGATAAGTGATAAAAATATGTAAAAGTGAAATGTAAACCATTAAAAATATATATATTTTAAATACATTCTAGCTGATAATATTCAGATTTTCTTAATCGCATAAATGCTCAGTTTTTCTTCGAAAATACCGATTACTAGTGAAAGTTAATCGATATATCAATGTGACAAAAGTATTTAGAAGTCAAATTTAAAGAGGAATTGCAGCCTGAAGAGAAAGTACCATTAAAAAAATATGTATTCTTAATAAATTCTAGCTGATAATATTCATAGTTTCCTAATTGCATAAATGCTCAGTTTTTTTCAAAGATACCGATTACTAGTCAGGGCATTATATCGATATAATTAAGAGAAATTATATCGATATAATGATGAACCCCCCTTTTTGATGGTTTTCCTTGCATGGCAGATCCTGGCCTGGCATATAATCATCTAGTTGCTGTTATTGTTATTGTTTTTGTTGTTGTTGCTGCTGTCACATAATTAAATACAAAATGCGTTTAATTATGAGTGCCGTGTCGGAGCCCCTGGGAAATAATGGGAAACAACAATATCGCTCAGAGACACGGACGCACAGACAGACAGACACACGCGTTGATGCATCGCATTTTAATGATGGCGCTGACGTTGTTGCTTTTGTAGCCTTTGCTCCTGATTGTTGTTGTTGTTGTTATCCTTGTTGTTGCAATTGCTCTTGTTGCTGTTGCTCCAGTTTCGTTCTTTGCTCCTTTGTGACTATACAGCTCAGCCTGACCTGCCTTTCATGCCTGCCTGCCTGCCTGCCTGCCTGCCTGCCTGCCTGCCCTATGCTGTGCTCTGTATTCCTCTACCCCAGTGTCCTTCCGTTCCTCCTACTCCTCCTTCGCCCCTTTCTCCTCTCACTCTCTTTAGCAATTTGATTTCAATTTCGACTTTGTTGTTGTTGATTATGTTCCGCAGCGTCTTCTCCTCTTCAGCTGACATTGCTGTTGCTGTTGCTGTTTGAGTGTTTTCCTCAGTCATTTGATTAGTGCGAGGAATCGGAGGAAGGATAATGAAAATAAATAGCAAAAAGTGTCAATGATGAGATTGCTTTTGTGGTCCATCTGGGGGCGAAGCTGTGTGTGTGTGTGTGTGAAGCACTATTTTCGAGACAATTAAGAGTCTTTGGGATGGAAAAACAACAGAGCTTGACGAGAATGCTTCATCACATTTTGGCAAAAATAATCGAGAACGATTAAAAGCTTTTGTTGTTTAATAAGAAAAATATATTTTTTACAAACTTGCAGGGTTTTTTAAACTGAAATAAAAACCAACAAAGAAATATTTTTAAAATAAAATAAAATAAAATAAAAAATAAATTATAATCAGAATGCATGCACGCCATAATGTACATTATTTTGGTCAAGTGAAGAGCAGTTCAGATTAATTTGAACCAAACATTTAAACAAAAACAACAACAAATGATGATTCCCTTTGTTTTTGTTGTTGTTCTTATTTACGATAACATTTTGGATTAAATTAATCGGTTTTGCAGATCGACGAAGATGAATTGTTGGAACCGCAATGAGGCCAAAATGGGAAACACACAGGTGACAGGCCAAGACTTAAGAAAGCTTCTAATAAATTAAAAAAATAATTAACCAAACTTAAATATTGCTGTGCAAATTAAATAAATAAATAATATGTAAATAGTGTAAGTATTATATATTGTAAAATAGTGTAAATATTATATATTAAACTATAGATAAGGTAACACTAAGAAACTATCGAATGTAACTATCGATAAGAAGAAGACTCGATAAGGTAATCGATGGTGCATGATCACTCTTATAGAGAACGAGACCTGAGAAAGACGCTAAAGAATAAAAGTTAAGAAAATAAACAATTTACAAATAAATAAATTGTATTCAATTACAATATTATTTTACAATATTATTTTACTAAATATCTAGTTAATTTCTTTCTCTGCTCTTTATGGGGCTCCATTCCGACCTTTGTTTTCAGCATTTGAATTGTTTTTGTATTTTTTTAACTACTAATTTTACATACAAATATTTAATTTCTTGCCTGGCTTACTCTCTGGGTTTTTAATTACACTACACAACACCACACACCATACACACACACCAGACCGCAGGACAAAGGCTCACACATGCGAGAATGAATGCCGTGCCTACACCGAAATAAAAAAAAAAGAATTAGAGACGAGTTTCGGGCGCGGGAAGAAGTGATGGCGCCACTTGGCCGCCATTGTTGTCGCGCTAAATTGCAGGACCCCTCACACTGCCACCAAGGACACACACACATGCTCCGCTCCGCTCCGCTCTGCGCCGCTCCTTGGCCTGCTCTTGTATTTAAACTTTTTTGCTTTGCCAAGGCGAAGAAGAAGGGCAACGGAGGCGGAGGCAGGACAGAAATGTCCTGGAACGCCTACTCGACTTGGCTTGGCTCGGCTCGGCTTTCATGACTCTGTTGCTCAGCCGTCCGCCTGTCACAATGGCAATATGCAAATGTTTGGCGAACCCTTATGGCCTAACCACCACCTAACCACCCTCCTTGGCACCACATGACGTATGCGTAACTTTTTAATTTATATTTAAATGTCAGCAAAGCTTCACTCGCCGCAAATAAAATCGTCAAGGCAAGAAGGAGACTGACTGAAACTGAAAAGAAAATCATTTCCTTCGTTAGAAAAGAGGACTTGGAGTTACTTTAACACGCGGAGTCCTTTAACAACAGCTTTCCTTAATAGAGGAATATATAAAAATGTTGACAGGAACATATGTAATGCAGAAATAATCAATTATTCAACTCATTTCCAAGACCTAAATTCAGTTAATGAAATTAAATATTAAATATTAACTCTGGTAAATTCGGTTTGTGTTATTAAAGTAATCTAAAATTGACAACCACATCCTCCTGAGCCTTCGCTACGAAAATGATTCAATCAAATATTTCCAGACAGCTCACTTTCGGCGACATGCATAATTTTTGATTGGCTTTCTCTCTCTGTCTCTCTCTCTCTCGGCAGGAGCCCCGAGGTGATATCGATATAGAAATGGAAGCAGAAAACAATCCGAAACCCCTGGGAGCGGAAGTGATGGACTAGAAGCAGCAGCAGCAGCAGCAGCAGCAGCAGCGGGAAGCTGGTAGGAGAACGTATGACGCCACACATTAGAGGCCAAGGCAATTTAAGTGAGGCCCGCAAGGACGAGGACACTGAGCCTCCCTACCTCCCTCCCTCCCTGTCTGTCTGTCTGTGCTATCCTGGCGGGGGGTTGCAGTCAGGAGAGGGGAAAGAATCCCGGCTGACATGCATGCTCATTCCGTTTACTGGGAGCCCACTTGGGCGGCTGTTGCATATTTCATGGCGCCTCAAATGCCGCACTTAAGCTGACAACATCTCGAGCGGCTCGTGTGGCAGGGAGCTGAAGGAGAGCGGTAAGGATATAGTTAGGAAACTGAAACAGATTGAAGGAGACTGGTGGAGATTGCAGGAAGACCACTTGAAGCGGCTGCGTGCCGTGCAAATGCTTAAATTGGCTCAAGCACTTCGGAATGCGTCGCCGCTCTCTCTCTCTCTCTCTCGTTGTATAATCCCAGTTTCTTCGGGAAAACACGGCTAAAAGGAGCCACTGCGTTGCTTATTGAATTACGAGTGGCAAGTAGTAAGTATAAGTACATATATCCAGGCTAGTTCTCAATTAGTTAGCGCCACCGATTTCAGGCTCATTCTTTAAGGGAAATTCCGGCTGAGAGGTAAGTTAGTAACTGAGAAATATTACTACAGACTGTAAGAAGTTTATTTAAATTGTTAATTAGTTGATTTATAACATTTTAATTGACTATTCTGGATTATTTGCCAAAGCTTAAAGCCATGTTAAAACTTAATTTAAGGCAAGTTAGTAATAATTCATTTGAAAATTAAATAATTATTCAACATTTAACATTGTTTGGCTTTTAGAAATAATTTTTGAATATTTTTATTAACTTTATTTAACTAAAATAATTACAAATCAAATTAAATCTCAATTTATAAACTCTGACTTACCATTAAAAAATCAAACCAAATGCCAGTAAAGAAAAGGGGACAATTCCCAAGGAGTGTGCTCAAAAAACTAATCGAGCTGCCGAAACTGAAGTCGAAGGATTAGTGCCCCGCTGGAATAGCAGGCAATCAAGGACAAGGGACTCCGGGAATATTATCGGAATCGAGGGATTGATATCAGGGTCACCTCCTGCCCTTGGCTGTTTAATCAAAGGGAAACTCGATGAACCATTTAAGATTGAAATGCCGGCTTAAGTGGCCAACAGGATGCCCCCCGTCCTCGTCCTGGGCCAATCGATTAGGCCAAAACCAAACGATTCTAGAGTGCCACGGTAGAAGCACGAAAGCTAAAGTTCATTACGAAATCATTCCATCAAGAAATTTGCTTCGCTCTTAACAACAAATTGGCCCCAGACAGTCAGCCAGCCAGCCAGCCAGCTAACCCGAAAAAAAAAACTTAAAAAACAGCGCCAACAATAAAGGCGAACAACAGCGGCCGGGAGAACAAGGCCAATAAATGGAACAAAAAGGAAAACACAAACGAAAACGAAAACGAAAACGAAAACAAAAACGAAATGGAAAACTTTTAAGTACGCTATTAATGTTTAATTCGAGTTATTTAAGTTGGGCACTTAATTTAGCCGGGGGCCCAGATGCGACTGGAATGCCACCGATATAGTTTGCTGCCATTCCGGCCCACACCCTGCCTGCCTCTGGCTCTGGCTTCCATTATTCCCCTGCCGATCCCCAATTCCGATCTCATTCCCTCAATCCCAGTGCGTGACCTTTTCCCATTAAATGTTAATCATAAAAGCTTCAGCCGAAATCCAACAACAATACAAAAATTGAACTGAACCACGCCCCCACACTCTGAAGGCCGAAGGATAGGGAACAGCCTCCGGCTGGCCAATGAAGTTGTCTTATAATCCGGTAATTAATTTCTGCGGTCTCAGGAACAGGAAGGTAGAGAGGTAGGTAGAGGAGGGCTCCGAGGCAAGTCCGCTCTAATGAAAGCCAATGAAAGCGCCCAAGTGACAGGATAACAAATTAATAAACTTTCGGCTGCGGCAACAGCTCGTGAAATTCGACCAGACAGCCCGCTCTGGCCCGGCCATTGATCACCGAAGCCTGGCCGAAACTGGCCGCCACATGGCCCCCGGCATAGACGGTACACTTGAAGAAAAACCACTAAACTGGGCGAAAGCGAAGTTGTCAAAAAGGGTACAATTAATTTTCTGGGCTATTTATTTAATATTAAATTATATTAAATGCCTTGAAAATGGTTTTCTTTTCGTTTTGAAGTTAATTCTTGATGTTTATAAATGTTTATACATTTTTAAAATATGTTAAAGTTATTTTTAAGCTTTCCAATTTTAAATTTTTGTAACAATTTATGTTTAAGTTAATTTTTAGGCATTTTAAATACTCTTTAGAATCACCACCTACGCTTTATTTGCTGATTTATTTAAATACTTTCCACATAGAGAGCCTCTGCATTTTTTATTATTAATTTATTCATTATTAATTTATTGATTTATGCATTAATTTTTGTTTTACTTTATATTTTCATCATTGACTTGGAAATAGAAAGAAATAAGTTAAGTTTCGCTTTGAATTCAGCTTCAAAATACTTTAAATAATATTCAAAAACTCCCCTTTTAAATATAAACCAAAGATATAACTTCTATTTAACATAATTTATATACCAATTAGAAATAAATCTTTGTAAAATTTATTAATATGTTTTTAGACTGAATTTCTCTGTTTTTTTCCGCCAAGTGTCTTTAAGTCTTTTTTGGTCTTTGGGCCATGCAGCTCAGCTGTTTCTGACGGCCACTGACTGGCGGCATCGTAAAAAATGTCCCTGAAAACGAAGACCGCCTCGGGGAATCACCAGATTATGGACATAATCGAAAGCCACAGAGGCGACGGCGACGGCGACGGCAACGCCCCCGCAACAATATTAGATGGTTTCAATTGCCGCCGCCAAGTCAAAGGACTACTGTTGCCGTTGCGGTGCAAGAAGACCAACTCCTGCGGTCTAATTAGACGGGATATTAGCTTGTTGACTGCTCGGTACACATTTGCATAAGGACATAAGGACATAAGGACCGCAGGACATGGGAACACTCGGGAACGCCTCATTATAGTCAAAACCAACCAAGTGCAGCATCAGCAGTCAGGGGACAGGGAGGAGGCAGTCAGCTTTTAGCGCTTTTTTCCACGTGAATTCATCCACCATCAGTTGGTGACACATTCAATTCGAGAGATGTTCCCTCATGTCACCGTAATTTGTGCAGTTTTGTAAACAAATTCTGTTTTTTATTCTGTTTTTATTTTTTCATAGAATTCTTTGACAGTCCCCAAGGGATCAGATTGGGGAAAATAGGGAAAAAAATAAAAGAGCCATGTGTGTCCTGATGCGGATATTTCGCAGGCAATTAAATAAATACCGATGCGTGATGCGTTCGCTTAATTCACGAATGCAACATTTTGTGACAGCTAAGGGATTATCGGAAACGGAAACGGAAACCAAACAAAAAAAACGCTGCCATTGAAAGTGCCTCAAAAGGCTGAATAGTATCAGCAAATTGAAAGACCCAAAAGGAGACGATCTGTGAACAAACAGACGCCTAAAAAATATGCAAAATCTACAAGGAAGGACTCCTTTGAATATTTATTGGAAATAAAAGAAGACAAGGCCGGAAATAAGACTGTAAATCTGTCAACTAAAATGTGTCAACTATTGATGGCTTTGAAAAATATAGGAAATGCCACATAAATAAATGCTCTTTGAATCGTTTCCTCCTGTTATGCTGTTATGATTATTTCAAAATATACATATGTATTTTTGTGACATTTCCAATGCGGTTTCTGCTCAATCTGCGAGGGACTCATGCATCCTGACCGAGAGAGATGAGAGACCAATATGCAAATCGGGGGATTTAGTGATTCGTAAAACGTTTGTGGCACCCACCTCCGGTCGCTTTCTGTTATCCTGTCCGTTTATCTGGCAAAGACAACTGCAGACTGCAGAAGTTGACAGTCGCCACCTGCAGCCAGGACGAAGGAGGAGGAGGTTAGCCTCGCTGAAAGCGCAAACAAAGGACAAACAACAACAAGTGGGGGCCGAGGTTAAAAACAGCAACAACAGCAACAACAGAAACTGAGGCGGAAGCGGAAACGGAAATCGTCCGAGCAACAAATGATGATGAAAGCCAACGAGTGCAGGACAACAACAGCAGTTAGCAGCCAGCAGCCAGCAGCCAGCAGCTAGCAGCAGCAGCTGCAAATGACGTTGGGGACCAGGAGAAAGAGCAGGATGAGGACGAGGTGGATATTGAAAGGCTACTATGTTGTCCGGGGGCGGACAGCAAAGAAATAACATTTGTTGCGCTTTGCTCTTTGCCGGACTTTGGACGCGCGTGTCCTTCCCTTCTTTCTTCTTTTATTTTTTTCTGAAATGTCAATCGCTGCTCCTGATCAGGCTTCAACCCCATGGTTCCACCCCTGGGCTTCTTTCACGCAGCTGGGCTACATTGTCGCACGCATCCCAGCCCCCTTTTTTTTCTCTCCTTGCTGCCTTTTGCGTGGCCTAATCGATAGCAATCAATAAATTCTGTGCGCAACACCGAAAACTGTTGCACACTCTGGGCGGCAACCCAGGGCCTGGGCCTAGCCTTTTACCTGGCTATAAAATAATGCAAAGAGCAAGGATCCTGAACTTGAACTAATATCTAGACATATTTAAAGAGTTATATAAGAAACCTCACTCAAAATATGATTTTTTTTTAAATGTTTTCCCATATTTCTATGATAATATCTTTAAAGATTTGTAATATTGATTTTATAAATATTTTTGTTGTTGCTTAATGCTTGTTTCACTCGCAGCAGGTTAAATTTTTGATATGAAACAAAGCCAAAATAGTGCCCAGTGGGGCACCCATCCGAAAATCCTATCTACGGGTATTTTATTATTATGTCGCACCCCGTCGGTGGTCGGTTGTCGGTTGTCAGTAAACTAAACCCCCAACCAATGGGACAGACCACCCACAGCTGTCTGTTTTCAACTAGAGAACTTAATGCCCTTTCAGTGGGATTTTTTTTAAATATTTTCATTATTATACAAATACTAAAAAAAATAAAATTATTACTAAAACATAAGGAAAACACCAAAATTATTATTTGTTGTTCTAAATTAAACCCAATTCTCTTGTAATGTTTGGGTTTTTAATTTAATCGATTAGAAAACTTAAAATAAGATACTGACTGCTTTCTTTAATCATTATTTCTTCTCTAAAATCTAAAAAATGTCCTGTTTTTTATAACATTTAATCAAAAATCAAAATATTTTCCACCCAAAATAAGCTCTATTCTATTGAAACCATCTCCATATTTGATTTAATCAATTTGAAAACTTAAAATAAGACACTGGCTGCTTTTTTTAATTATTATTTATTTCCTTTATCCTAAAAGATGTGTTATTTATATAAACTTTTTGTCAATTAAAGACTTAAAGATTAATTTCTCACTCGCTTACCTAAAACCCAATGGTTTAAATTGAAAAAATGCCCTAATTGCTTTTCATTAATTAAATCAAACTAGATAAACTTTAGCTTTGTGAATTAAAAAATAAAAACAAAAAAGTTTTGAGCCTTAAAAAATAAAATTAATTAGTAAAATTTATAAACAAATTTGATTACAAAGGAATGTTACCTCATTTTTTTTTTTTGGTTGAAAATAAAACGTAAATCGAAAAAGAGAAAACTCAACGACAAAATTTCAATGGCGATTTATTACCGTTACCAACGTCAACCATATCTCTGTGTGTGTGTGTTTGTTTCCCTTTGTGTTGGTATGTTGGTGTGTTGGCTTTTGTGAGGCGTCGTCGTCACACAAAAAAAAAATCGATGATGCGGCGACCAAAATAAAGGCCGAAAAAACACACAGACACACAAGAGGGCCCAACAAGTATCTCAGGGATGGAGAGAGACGGCTTTTTATATATTTTTCTTTGTTGTTTTTGTTCCGATCCTGTTCTGGTTGAGATCCTGTCCAGAGATTGGTAGCAAACTAATTAAGCCATATCCCCCCAATCTCAATCTTTTGCCAGAAAAACTTCCACTAATTAAGCGATAAACAGCCTGCTCTGACGTCACTCAAAAGGAGTAGAGCTCAGCGTTTTATAGAAGCAGAAGTGTAAAAATGAAAAGTGAAAAGTAAAAAAAAAAAAAGAGAAAAACAAGGGGAAAAGAAGAAAAGCAATGGCAGAAGCGAAAGCGGCCAATGCTGACATTGACAGCACGCCAGAATCACAGATTCGTGGCAGAAACGCACGGCCTTGCCTGTCGCACACACTGACACCCACACACACACGCACTGACACCCACACACACACAGAGATCCTGCCCACACGGATGCCTGCATGTAATTATTGGCTCAAATCGCGGAAAAGTATGCAACGATTTGTGTGCCGGCATGCGTGGCATGCGACTAATTCCACGACAGAGGACATCCCGAGAGCAGGATGACTGGCAAACAGTATGATTTAATTATGATTTCTACCCACCAACGGCTTTAGCAGGACACAGTTTGCACTCAAAACAAATTCCATTGAAAAAACTGTCTTAGATGCAACTTAACTTCCTAATTTCTAATTTCTCTAGCATATTTTTCCATTTTCACTTCAATTCTTATGCGACTTAATCTATTTTCTCTAATTTCCCTAGCTTATTTTTCCATTTTCTCCTCAATTCTTATCCTTTTAAGCGTATTCATGCTCAAAGCATTACGTATACGCATTACGTATACGTTATGTCCTTGCCCCCCAGAAGACTGAAGAGTGAATTTGAAGACCGAGAAGAAGCAACTGGTCGAAAGGAAGGATACTTTAAACATGGAACCAGCAGATGACGGCCATTGTTTCCTGCAGCTTGTCCTTTTTTGTTTTTTTTGTTCTTTTTCAAAAGCGAGCGGCTTTTTGTCGCCTTTGCCGGTGTCCTTAAGTAAGCTCACCTCCCCCCCTTCCGGCAACCCTGTCGGGAGCCCTGCAGGATCCAAGCCCTTGTGGCCTTCTGGCATGCGTGCCGGCAAACGCTTGTGAATCCTGTCACGTTTCTGGGTTTTACTTCAAATACCATTTTGGCCAATTGCTTCTTCCGCCCGCACGTCCTTCTCGATGGGAATTTGTGCGGTTGCTCCTCCTGGAACTATGTACAAGTAGTGTGTTCCCTTGCTGTGGTTAGCTTAGTTTCGTAACTCACACAAAAAAATATAAGGAAAAACCAGGACATAATGGACTGTATAAAGACGCTCGATCAACTCGATTAAATGCCATTAGTTGCATGGCTGGAAGAAAGCTATTTAGACAGCCAGGTGTGAACACACAAGAAGTCTAAGTCTAAGTAAATAAAGGATATACCCTAGTTCAGCATCCTTTTGCCTGATCGCTTTACATGCATGTCCATGTCCATGTCCAGCTGCCGTGCGTTTAATTGTAGACGCCGACAGTCAAGGACACGCGCTGGCTCTGGCTCAGGCTCTGGCTCTGAGCCTTCACATTCACGTCCATTGAATGCCAATGCCAGGCTGAATTAGCGGCCGTAAATCACTGGGCCAAAGGAAGCAGGGGCAAGAAGAAGCAGTCAAGGAATCGCTGTTGATTAGAAATCACATTCGCAGTTGCTGTCGCCGTTTGGTCAATCGAATCGGATTCGATTGTGTGAACAGTTGATTGCCAACAGATGTCGATTTCCACCAAAAACCCCCAGCACTCGCTTTGCATTGAGGCAGAGAAGCGCACAGGCAAAGGCAAAGGCAAAGGCAGAGCCAAAGACTGGGGCAAGGACTCGGTCTGTGGCGAGGCAAGCGAGGCAAGCGAGGCAACTGACAGCTTAAGTGCGCCATACCTGCCAGTGCCGAAACGAAAGAAATCTCGGGCTAAGGCAACTTTATAATTTGCACAACAACCCACAAGCATACACACACACACACCCACACAAGAGATACCCAAGCTTCAGATACAAAGATACAAAGTGCCAGGCAGCAGCCGAAGGAAGCTAGCAAACTTTGGCAAAATATGAGATTTGCATAACTAAGCAGGCAGGCAGGCAGGCAGGCAGACCGAAGGATGTGACCGAAGGCAAAAAAGGGTTGCTGAGTCGGCAACGGCAACGGCAACGGCAACGGAAGTCGACTCTGCCGCCATTCACGACTTGATACAAATTTTTATCAGTGATTCATGGGATCCAGCTCGAATATTTACTGCCTGTCGCAGATGGAATGGAGTCACATCACCTTTTTGCACCCTCAAAGCCTTCGTTTGGACAAGTAAAGATGTATCTTTAAGATTCACTCGTAAGCAAATGGAGTTTGTAAATAAGCTGGCACCTAACAGGGATAAGTTTTGAGATAGTTTAAAGGTTGATTTACCTTTTGAGTAAGTTTCTTGAGGATTTCTTTTACCCAAAGAAGTCTAAGTTTAATTAATACTTAAATCTATCTATTATTATCTTTGTATTTTTGATGGCAGACAATCATAGCTGGGCTTTTCTGAGAACCTAATTTGCAGTTCTTAACTTATTTAAATTCTTTTGGAATATCAACAAGTGTCAGGAATAATTAATATACGTTAATTCCTAAGTTATCTTAGCTAGAAAACCTTTCTCCTTGACCTTAAAGCCTTCATAGATATATTTTTCACCTAGATTTAATGCCATTTTCCTAGTGAGAGTGTGAGATGTATTCATCAAAATATGCAAAACAGCTAATAAGTAATAATTTCCATTAACAATTTGGCAGGGAAAACAGGAGAAGAGGGACATGAGCAGGGAACTCATCTGGCAGCCAGCTCACGTGCCGTGTCTGCCACAAAAACCTGGATGGCAAGGTCCTCATTGTCAATTCAGAATACATGAAGGGTGGGGGGAAAGGAAGTCCCAATCCCTAACCCAAACCCAATCCTAATTCCAGCTCATGCGAATCGAATCGAAGCCAGTTAATGATATTGTTAATATATATATATATATCAGGATGGTGGGGAAAGGAAATATATCCTGGCCACACCAGGTCTGCCGTGGAGTTGTTAATTATCCTGTCAAATCTCTCTCTCCCCCAGGACACAAAGCTGTCGCTGACCCATCCAACTTGTTTGTATTTTGAAAAATTGATGTGCATAAAGCCAACAACAATGGTGTGTGCCCAACCCGTTCCAAACCCGCTCCAAGGAGCACCTGCCAGGACAGCTCTTATGGCTGTTGGCTCTCCAATTAGGCATTTAATTATCACAAAAACAAACAAAGTGTCAATTGCAGTGCTGAATGCTGCCCATCAAAGGGAGGAGCGATGATTGAGTGCGAGGCAATGACGAGGCTCCGAGGTTCCGAGGTTCCGAGGTTCCGAGGTTGCGAGTTCTCGTGTCCGGAAATGAAAGTCAGGACCTACCTAGGAGTTGGGGGAGAAGCTCAGGAACAGTCAACCGGAAGGCCAGGCAGTGCACAAACTTTCCAGAAGTTGCACTTCAGTTCAAGCTTTCCCCTCCCCCCTTCCACCGCTAATTGAACCAGCAAACAAATAAAAAATAAAAAAATAATAAAGCTAAAGAAATTAATTGATGCCGGATGGCAACTGATTAAAAAGCTACCCACGATGACACAGTTTCCCTTGAAATTGCAATTTCCGTTGGCTTATAAATTGAAAATAATAAGAAAGTGCAGTTAATCGAGATGAAAAGCGAAAGGAAAGGAAAGCAAGCTGAGGTAAACTTGCTTATAAATTACGAATTACCAATTACGAATTCATATAAAGTGGCTTAGGAAGTTGATTTTTAAACTAAATAAAAAGACAAGCCAAAGGGAAACTTTTCTAAAGGTTTTAGAGGAATATTAAAACACTTTCCAAGCCTATTTTTGAGCTCTCTCTGATGAGTCTTAAATAAAACCCAGAAACTATCCAACGGAATGTATTTTTAAATACTTATTTCAGTCATAAACTGTAATGTTATATATATTACGAATTACGAATTCATTTTGTTGATTTTTAAACTAAATAAAAAGGAATATTAAATACAAGCCAAAGGGTAACTTATTTAAAGGTTTTAGAGAAATATTAAAACACTTTCCAAGCCTATTTTAGAGCTCTCTCTGGTGAGTTTTAAATTAAAACCCAGAAACTATCCAGCGGAATGTATTTTTAAGCACTTATTTCAGTCATATATATATATATTTCAACCCCCGAAATAAATCTTTGCTGAGCCGGTCATAAATTACGCATCGATAAGGGCAGATCTCATTACAGATGGAGGCAACTGCACTGCACATAATCGGGCATTAATAAGGGCCATACAGCTGAGATAAGATCCCGCCCTATCGGACCCCGCACTATATTGTATGGTAGGTGCTTAAAGTGCGAGTATGTGCAGCACTTGAAGTGATAAGATAGATGGAAAAGCGAGGGAAATCGGGGGAAATGCTTGGCAAATAGGGCCAACGGGGAAAGGGCCCGCTAATTGGGACATAATTAGCTACAAAGTGAAAAGCGTTGCTGCCAAAGGTAACCGACTTATCCCAGCTATATCTTACATCTTGTAGCCACAGTCTCTCTCTCTCTCGGTGCGGTGTGTGTGAGGATTTCCGGAGAAAACTCAACTCAAGTCGAGTGCCTAAGCTGGGAAAAGTCTCTGCCACAAAGCCGCCGCTTGAATTTTTGACGATTCCAATGTCGATGTGGATGTCGATGGAAGATGCCGATGTCGATGCCGATGCCAATGCCTGGCTGCGTTAATTGTTGGGCGCATAATTAACTGGGCTTACAACTGGGATTGGGGATTGGGGAATTTCGGGGGAGACTGCGAATTGGGATTGGGAGTGGCTGCCAAGGGGCCGGGTTAGTCAAATATTTGCCCGGCCCACAAGTATCTATATTTATAAAGCATCCCTAATGGCAGGCCGGCACAACGTGTTAACAATGTGTGCGTAGCAGGAAACGCGAGTCCTGGCCCCAGGTATGGGGATTAACAGGGAACGAGAAAAGAGGCTTAGTATGGTCGAAAAAAAAAACAAGTTTTGACTTCCCGAAACATCGTTTTAACTGCAATATATCTGAGTTACAAGTTAATGGTTATTTGTTATATATACACACTGACATTTAGCATCTTAACTTTTATATTTGAGCTCGGACAGCAGCATTGGTTTAATATATATATAATAATATATATCTTATATTTATATTGATTTCTGTATGATTTTTCATAAGTATGGCGACTGATTTATGTATGAATAATTTATATAATGATTAATATATGATTTAAGTTCTTATTAGTGAGAGATTAATGCCTAAGGATATTGACTTTGCCTGTAATGTAAGGTTATTCTAAGGATATGAAACTTTTGGGAATAATAAATATATGTTAATATAGGTTTCCCTTTTTGGATTCTATTTAATGAGCATTGAAACGGTTTAAATAATTTTTCAGCATTGATTATTGAATATTTAAGGGATCGGTTATATATATGTATTATAATATGGCTAAAGTGTGAATCTAATATATTAAAGCTAATAATTTGAAATATCGCTTTGAGTTCGGCACAAGCATTGCGGGTGTGGCGCTAATATATAATATAATATATATAAAGTATTATTATACAAATAAATGGGGGGATTATTGGGTGCCGTAGGAGGAGGATGGGGGCGCAATGTTCCGTGGAATCTTAGAACATCTTAAAGAAAACGAGGTACACCCCGCTCTTGCTAAAATAAAAAATATATTCGGATGGGTTAGTCCCACATACACATGCTAGCGGTTAATTATAATTATATATTATCTATATATAGATATTGTGATTGGCTTGCTGCCTCGAAACGGCCAGGTGGGGCACCTACCGTCCAGACTAGGCCCCTATCGCCGCCATCTTGGCCCGCTCTAGACTCTCCGTGACTGGTGACTTCTCCCAACCTGCGACCCAATTAGCTAATGACCAGGTAACAGGGAGCAGGTTTAGGTAAAAGCTAACCAGCGGAGAATGAGTGCGGACTGAAGCTGGCTGTGGCCGCCGCCTGGCAAAAGGATGCCTCACACTCGGCATCCGTCTGACTCACCTGTCGCCGTGCGAATCCCTGTCCCGGTCGCGTTCCATCTCCACGCCGCCGCCATTGGCCGGAGCAACAGCTGCTCCCGGTCCCGATCCCAATCCGGAGCCTGTTCCAGAGCCCGTGCCAGAGCCAGAGCCAGAGCCAGAGCCAGTGACTGGTCCCGGTGCAGATTCTGCAGCTGGAGCCACGCCTGTGGCTGTGCCTGTGCCTGCGCCACTGCCAGTACTTTGGGTGTGACTGGTGCTGACACTGCCCCCACCCTCTGGCTCCAGCTCCGAAACGACCTCTGGCTCTGCCTCCACCTGGACCTCAACCTTCACCTCCTCGTACTCATGCTCCTTGAGGGCCTCCATTTGTTCCTGCTGCTTCTCTTCCTGCTGCTGCTGCTGCTGCTCCTTCTCCTCCTGCTGCTGCTTCTCCTCCTCCTGCTGCTGCTGCTCCGGATCCTTGGGCTTGTCCGACATCCTTGCTCTTGCTGCTGCTGCTGTCTTCAAATGCCACTGGGATGGACGGGTCCTGGACAGAGCAGAGGCCCAAGTGTTGTAATTGTTTTTTAATAAAGCCCCGCTGCAGCGGACACCCAAGCAGAAAAGGACCCCAAGGAGACGTTTGGGCGAGGGGATAAAGGATACAAAAGACACCAAAAAAGGAGACACCAACAAAAAAAAAAAAAGCAAAACAAAGCCAGGCGAAACAAAGGAAATTAATGTAAATTAATTGCCGTGGCCAAGGGAAAGCCGCTTTACTCCCTTCGTCCTGCCGACCTATTTTCCATCCATCCCCTTGCCTATGTTTTTTTTCTTTTTTACTTTTGCTTTTGGGGTCTCGGACCAAATTAGCCGCAAAATATTAAAAGAAAACCAGAAGCTCGAAAAAAATTCTCTTTTGCCGTCAAAAATTCACAATTATTTTGCATAATAAATGCCAAAGAAATGTGCATTCTTCGAATACATACATATTAATGGCTACTTTAAGGATTAAGCTATATCAATCCTGGCTATCTACATATTTTGAGGACCTATATTCCGCTGAAGGACTCGCCCACTAACAAGCCAAGTTGCCCGGATAATGCCATTGGCAAACACTTCTTCTGGCAGCGGGCTAAAAGGGCAACGGACAAGTGGCTTAATGCGTCAACAACGTCCCCGTCGATTATAATCGAAGGATTAGCGACACCAGATCGGGACGATGCGATGCTAAGCGATGCGGGTGAGTGATTAAAAAATAATACGAATTTAATGGCATGGCTAGGCGCAAATCGCCAATCATTCACACGGACTAAAAGCAGATTGCCTGGAACCGGAGAAAGCGATTAGATTGCCGCGAAAAGCGGTTAGTCATGGTGGCAAATGAACTGCCCTGCCCGGTAATTGGTCTCTGGTTTTGCCGATAAGTAGGCACCAGTTAAGCACCCTGACCACAGACACACACACTGGGCACTGGCACTGGGCCAGGTGAGACATGGTTACATGGTTAACATAAATGAGAATTTTCACAGCATTTGCATATGAATGATTCACAGGGCCATGCATAACAAAGGCTGAGTGGGAGTGAGATGAGATGGCATAAGACTGGCAACGGGTTGAGCTGTGTCCTGCCAGGAGGATAGAGCTTATAAATAAAGTATGAAGGCGCGAAGCCAGTGTTTTAGTAGCAAATACTACTACATAGTCGAAGGCTCCTTCCTCCTTCCTCATCAAATATGAAAGGGCAAACGAAAATTAACAACAACAACAACGAAAAAAAAAAAAAAACAAGACAAGAGGAAACCGAATTTGAACTGAAAATGAAATGAAATGAAATTTTCTGCTTAGGTCAGCACAAAAACTAAATTTGCCGAGGTTAGCACAATGGCTTTATAATAGCCGGACAAGGATCTGCAGAATACCCAAGATCCTGTACCTGTGCTTCTTCTTCTTCTTGGTTGAATAAAGGAAACAAACCCGAACCCGAACCCCGAACCCCGAATTTTCGTGGAACCCTGCACCCCGGAAACAAACTTTTCATAACACGCACGCACTTTCAAAAAAACGAACAAAAAATTTGACACATATAAGGGGGAGGAGTGTGACAGAGAGAGTGTGAAAGAGAGAGAGAGAGAGAAACAGAATTCAAACCTTTTTTCGCTTTCGCTTTTCTCGGTTTTCTTGACACACTCGTCGCTGCTTGCTCTCTCGTTAGTTTTTTCTTTTTTTTTTTGATTTTTGAAAAATATTTTCAGAAAACAAATTTTAAGGTGATTTTGAAATTTTGTTTGTTAAATTTGGAAGATTTTTTATTATTCTTTTTTTTTTTTGAATTCACTGCTCGGATTATGAGGCCAATTATGATGATGATTCTGATATTGATACTGATTCCTAAGCTGATAAAGATACTGATACAGATACAGAGACTGGTGCTGGTACTGCCACTGCTACTGATACTGATACTGATACTGATTCTGATTCTGATACTGGTTTCCACTTTTGGGCAACACTTTGTGCGGTGCTGGGGTCACGGTAACGTAACCGACAATGACTGAACAGGAACTGAGTTGCCCTGCCAGCGGAGGCCTTATTTTAAATCATCCAGCGCACTGTTGCTTCCCTGTTATGGCCGCTGTTACGGAGTTAACTTCTGTTAAACAGCAAACAGGCGACCCACTGTGGACAATTTTGCCAATCTAATCCGCCTTTATTCAATAACTTTTGTATTTTTGGAGACATCGACTTGAAATTTTGAGGAATTTTCGCTTACGTTCCTGGCTCAAACCTCAAAAAATTTAGCAGGGTTATTTTACACATTTTAAAATTTTTAGTATTTGTGCAAAATACATATGAGAAATATTTTATTTTTGAAAATGATTCTATATGAATTGCTGCATATGATAGAATGGGATATAATTATATAAGCTTTTTTCCACAGAAAATAGGAAACATGAAAAAAAATTTACTTTTTGGTATTTTTTCAAACAAAATTAAAAAAAAAATTTTTAATTTAAAATAAAATATAAAAATATTTTTGTTGATAAAATAGATAAAGAATCGATCAATTAATATAATAAAACAATTTTTTTTTTATAAAGTCGCTCTAGACTGGCAAAAATTTCCACTGTGCGACCTGTTAGCGCCACTCCGAAAGCTTTTTTCGGAGTTCGCAGTAACATTCGGAGATAGCAGGACCACAGTAGGCCGCAGACAGAGGTCCTTGCTGACGACTACCATTCCCCTCCCATTTTCTAGAAGTTTGCCACTGCCTTTGCCATTTTGCATTTAGCCAGCGGAAATTATTGTCAACTGAAGATATTGGCAACTTGTTAAGAAAAATATACAAACTCAAAGGGATTTCATTATAAAAAAAATATGCGTATAAGCTGAAAAAATACATACAAATTAAATAAGTATTTTATTCAATTTTATTTATTATTTTATATCAAAATCAATTTATTTTTTGAAAAATTCTTAGCAAGTAATGTCAAAATAATTCACTTGAAACCATCATTTGGCAGATTTGAAAATTCTCAGGAATTGTTTGCTATTATTTTTGTCAGCAACAATGCTTTCTGGCTCAAGAAATCGAAATTTTTCAAAGGAAATGCAAATCAAATTTATTTGCTACTTCTTTCAGTTTTTGAACTCAAGAAATGGGCAAAAATAAGGACATTATACTTACTATACTAATCAACTATGGAGAGACAATGTTGGAAATGTTTTAAATTATTGATTTCTAGCCTTAAAAAACATTTAAAAATGTTATAATGATTTTAAACCAAAGTTCCCATATAATCAAGGTTCTAAAAAACAAGCCACTTTAATAATTAATAGGCAGATCTAAAGAAAATATCAAAATTTATGTAGCCTTACTATTCTCGCTTGAAAGATA
Source organism: Drosophila truncata (assembly GCA_008042515.1). NCBI lineage: Eukaryota > Metazoa > Arthropoda > Insecta > Diptera > Drosophilidae > Drosophila > Drosophila truncata. The sequence goes on along the minus strand of VNJQ01001324.1, from coordinate 3,651 downwards.
CCACCTTCATCCTTGAACATGGCCGAAACTTGTGCAGAGTCGCCTGTGGGGAACTGCCACCTGCAATCTCGAATTTCCCAATCTCGAAAATGACATACGCAACAGGTTTCGTCCTGAATTTCCGCAAGGACGAAAAGAGTAGAGTGAGAGGAGAGCTGCAACCGCAACAGCTGGTTCCAGGTCTTGGTTTTGGTGGCAAGGACACAGGGCACAACAGCGGCTGCTGGCAAACAGTTGCATGCAACACAGACAAATAATTACGCACCCAATGGCCTTGGCCTTGTCCTTCTCCAGTTCTCCAGTTCTCCACTTCCGCCTGGATCAGCCACATCCGCCCACGCCTCCACCTGGACTAAAAAAAAAACCAGCTAAGCTTGCATCGAAGCCTTTGCAGAGCCTTTCAGCGACAGGTCCTTTTACGCTCTCCTTTGCTCAATGGGAATCTCTAGAAATTAAATGACCTCGAGGAGGCACCAAAACAAACAGAAAAACTTCTTTAGACTTTATACTTTTGCAGTTAAAGTTGAGGATTTTTAGGGATTTAAACTTAGTTTGGTTTAATTGGGAGTTCTATTAAAAAAAGGAACATTTTAAGAGGTTTTTCAACGGCTCAACTCTTGACATAAAGATATTGAAAATCTCCGTCTTTTATATTTAATAGAATTTAATGGAGATAAAAGGGGAAAAGGGTTTTGCCGGGGCACAAGTGCAGCGACGGATGCGGCGTTCAACACTGCGTATGCTCGATAATTCAACTCCGGCAGCGTCATAAATATATTTTTCGGGGGCAACTTGCAGCCCGGGCAAGCCGTGGCCGGGCAATAAATCATCATCAATGACACAGGGCCGGCATGCCGCATCAACTCCTGTTCCCTGGGTCCTGGTCTATGCTCCTTCTCCTCCTCCTCCTCCTCCAAGAAGAAGAAAGCGTTAAAAGTGAAAACATAAAGCATATAAACTTTTGATGCTTCCATTACTCTTTTTTTTTTTGTGTTTCACGTGGGCCCTGGCTTACAGGGCACCTTGTTGCCACCTTCCGTAGCTCCATGCTCCTTGCTCCTTGCTTCTTGCAGTCTTTGCCCCGTCTTTCCTTGTCCTTGTCCTTGTCCATGTCCCTGCCGGTGTTTGTGTCCATGTCCATGTCCGGTTTGATGGCGCTGAGACACAGAGAGCAGCTTGTCCGCCCGGCATTATGGCCGGGGAGTCGTTAAGCTTTGGCGTTACTTTGTGACCGTTTTACGGAGCCAGCAGGATGAAGCGCAGGACACAAGCACAGTTTGGAGTCCGAATGCCATGTGAGTTAGGACCCCTGGAATTATGATTGCCGGTCGCGGATTGGCCATAATTTTATTAGTCCCAGAGCTAAGCAACGCACCTAACGAACGCCTCCTACTGACATTTTCGGTTTACTTAAATCAATTCAAAGGTCAAAAATATTTCCCTCAAGAAGAAATATATATTTAGGAATGCATTTAAAGGAATTTGTTTAAAACTGCACCACAAATCAGTCAGAAGATGTAGATTTATGAAATTTCGATACTAAAGATTAAAGGATTTCAAATGAACACACGAAATTCATTAAAACCCTTTCACAGTTTTTATCAAATGAAAAATCTCATATTTGTGTAGCCGAAATAAAAAATAATCATGGCAAAAGAGTTTGCTTTGCAACTGTGTTTTAATTGGATTCCAAGAGACATCCATTTGGGCAAATAACGGCAGGCAGCCTTTGGTTAAAATTAATAAAATCTGACATCATCTGATACTGATAACCCAAAACTTTTTTAATATATATTATATTAAAAAATATATATGTTTGCAGATGTTGGCTTGCTGCATTGCCTTTTATGGTCAACGCATTCAACCGCCTATCGAATGCAAACAATGTGCATATGGCACAGCTTCGCGGGCCAATGGCGTTAATGTACAATATTTGCCGCAAGCTGCACTGCCCTCTGATTGGCTGGAAGCATAAAGGACTCTATCGCGGGGTTGTCGAAATAATCCCCAGGCTGATTATCACTCTGGCCAGACCAGACCAGACCTTGGATTGCAGGTATGTATGCCTGGAAAAGGTATGTAGGTGTTCATTGGCCGGGAAATGCAATTATCCCGACACAAAATTAGAAATGAATTCCTACTTTGGCAGGAACGAACAAAGGATGCAATTTAAAATTGGGCACATGCTCCTTGGCTTCCTTAAAATGTTGGAAAACAATGCAGCACTTTTGCATTTCACAAAGCCAAAGCCAGTGGTGGCCTCTGATTGATTCCCAGCAACCGCTGCTGTCTTTCATGATTGCCGTTGTCAGCGCTTTCCCATTGTTCTATGCATCCTGCATCCTGCATCCTGGGGTACCTGGCATATGTTGATTAACTTACGAAGCATACAGAGCTTCTCGCCTTGTGGCCCAGCAGGACACTCAGGGACTCTGCATATTTCTCGGCTTATTCTGCAGTCAGGACAGCAGGCAAAGGTGTACCGAAAATTTGATGCCTGGATTGTTGCAATACTCTTTGAATTTTCTGCTTTTTCGACAGAGGATATATGGTATTTATTGCAATTTAAAAATACAATTTAATTGTTAGAAAAAGGCTATTTAGAAATGAAGTGAATCAAGAGTCAACGTGGCGTATGGGTAATAATTTTATTACTTCTTATTAAAGGAAAAATCTTCACTTAATTGGGAAACCTGAAAGTAAAATAGGTTATTCCCGACTTCGAGTTCAAAGTTCATCATAATTTGATGCTCAATTCCAAAGGTAGCTGCACCAATAGACAGCCACATCGAAATATTAGACATTTTTTGCTGCATTCATTTTTTTTTTAGTACCTCAACTGGCAGCAGGATGTTGGTTATCGGAAGCATTATTTATAGCTCACTAATTGAGTTAAAGGCGACGGCGGTTCGAACTTCCTGGCAAAAGGAAAACCCTTTTTCTGGCCCCCTGGAAAGTTGTCACCAAACAGCTTGTTTTCCTACCCTTTCCTTTCCCAGTTTTTATGCCAAAGTCCCTTCTCCTTCGTGGGGTGAACAACACATCTGTCAAATAATATTTTATTTTCAAGAGGTTGCCATGAGATGGGGGAGGGGGGGGGAAGGCCAGTTTAGAGTTCCCCGGCAGTGCAATAAATCATGGCCAGAAGCAGGGACATTTCAATTCCGTTTATTATACCCTTGCAGGGTATTATAGTTTCAGTCAGAAGTTTGCAACGCAGTGAAGGAGACATCTCCGACCCTATAAAGTATATATATTCTTGATCAGCATCAACAGCCGAGTCGATCTAGCCATGTCCGTCTGTCCGTCTGTCCGTCTGTCCGTCTGTCTGTCCGTTTCTACGCAAACTAGTCCCTCAGTTTTAAAGCTATCTGAATGAAACTTTGCAGTTAGTCTTCTATATACTCTCACTCGTAAATATGTCGGAACGGGCCGGATCGGACAACTATATCATATAGCTGCCATAGGAACGATCGGTAAAACTTTCGAAAAAAAATTATAACTTTGTCAGTTTTCAACAAAACTCCACCAAATTTGATATTTGGCCATTAATTATTAATTTAGAATTTCGATTTTAATTTCATGAAAATCGGACGACTATATCCTATAGCTCTCATAGGAACAATCAGAAAAAAATAAAAAAATTCATAA
>VNJQ01001323.1:67251-95153 GCA_008042515.1 Drosophila truncata | reverse complement strand
GTAAATGTATATGTGTACATATATTGCATATATTTTAACTCACCTTCGGTGACGCTGAGAGGCTGTAAATCCTTAGCCACGAAAGCCAACTGTTTGATGGCCAGGTTATTTATGACATTTTGCGGAACTTTTTTATGCACAAAAGACGGCAAAGTAGGTTGGCGTGCGTCCGCTTGAACGGCACATTTGTGACGATTTAATACGCCGGTTCCGGTCTTCGGCGTGTATGCGAATACAACTTTGCACTTTTTGCAGCACACAAAGTTTAGGATCTCACCACAGCATTCAATTAAATTAAACGTCTGCCAAATAAGACTTTTGGCTTTCGAATTGTTAATTAATTTGTATTTTTCGTCCCCTTTGGCAATCGCTTCTTGAATTTGAATGCGCCTCTCCATTTTTATCTTTCTAGCATCCAGCTCAAAGAAACAATGTGATCGTATGTGGTCTACAGTGTGGCCAATTCTTGCTGAGGAAATATACTAAAAAATAGTGCAGTCGAGCAATATTGCCAATAAGGCAAAAAAAAATCAAATTTTTTGCTTCGTGTTGTCGTGTTGTTTCGTGTTGTCGTGTTGGAGTGCGCAGCACGAGCACGCACGAACACGCGAAATTTGATTGCGTGCAACACGAACACGCGTGTTGAGTCGTGTCACGATGTGACACGAGAATTAACACGACACGCGCCCAACTCTAGAAGGAAACTTTACTAAATTGTTAAAATTAAATTTCCCAGATAATAATAATGACATAAGGACACCTAATGGTACATGTGAGCTTGAGTTAAGCCTTGAAGTGGCATTGGAGCTTATTATTTCAAGCTGAAAAGTATTGCCAGGCACTTTAGCACTTAATGAAATTAAAATTGTTCATAACGCTTTCAGCTGCTGCTTTCGTTATCCTTTCCTCCTGCCAAGCATTTAATTTTCATTGGGCAAAAGCACTTGTGCTTGAGCGAAAATTGCATAACGCGAAATGAATAAATGTCGAATGGAGTGCGAGTGCGAGGAGGCGAATGACAAAAGGGAAACTTAATACCCGGGCCCCGGGCTCTCCGGGCTTTCTGTGTAAATAAGCAAATATGCGAATATGTGCGTGGCTTTCATTATTAATAAACAAATGGAACAAACATTCATATGTATATAGTATGTGAATCTGCACATATATATTTGCATCTGTATTTACAATTGTTGGCTCTCTGCCTCGGGGCGGCGGCAACAACCGAAAATAAATGCGCAAAATAAATTGTCAAAGTCTCAGGCGAAATCAACAAGCGAATATCCTGCGGATATTTTGTTCGACATTTTGTCAGCTCGTTTACTCCCTCTGAACTCTACGTCCCTCTCTGGGTTCTGGGTTTTGGGTGCTGAATCCTGGACTGGGAAGATAACAAGCGTAAGCCTTGAATAATGAATGGCAATTAGCGCAATTACAACAGATTGTCACAACTATATAATGCAGGGTCAGAGGGCAGTCTCTTCTAACCAATATGTATAAAAGTATGCAGAGAGAGAAAATGTATGATTTGAAATCCCCCAAAAAAATCTATTATCTAGGGATTTCCCTTTGAAAATTCACTTTTGAATCCCCAGATAGAAAGTACTTCTCTTCTGAAAGGATTTATAAAATAATATATATCTAAAATCAATTTTATTTGCCGTGTGCCATATATTAATACCCTCACCTTTCTCTCATTCCAATGTCAGAAACGTGTACATGCGCGGAAAATAATGTCATTTTATTTTTCGCCAAAGCAACGTGCCACAAAACATGACAAATTGAATAATTTAACAAGGATTTAGAATGCGGAGGGAGGCCTCCTTTAGAAATCTTCCGAGGAATACCCTCTCCGAAAGTGGGTCACATACGCACCATGGGGGGTCTTGAGCTGCACCAAACAACCACCCACCCACCCATCCACTCATTGGTTATGCGCGTGTCGAATTTTGGGGCTTAGCCGCCAGGGGACCACTAGGGGAAAACACATAAATATTTATCCAGCGATAAAAGAATTTTTGGAATTTTCTCCTTATTCCCAGCTCGATGTGGCGGCGGCGGCAGCAATGGTGTAAATAAGTAGCACAATTTGACTTGGTTAACCCGAAAGCCAGCTAAATGTTTGGGGTTATGTGTGGCCAGTGGATCCGCAAATGTCAGGGGACAGACAGGACACACACAGACACACAGAGCAGTTTACAAAGGTGAGTTCTGGGGTAGTTCTTTGGCCACATAAAGTGGATTAGCTAAAATAAAAGAGTTCTTGGAAAAATATTGTGGGGTTTATCTTCTGTATCTATTCCTATGAAGGGGAATTTAATTTTAGAAATATTTATGTAGCTCTTATTTCAAGAATATTTACTTAGCTTAATTGACAACATGGTTTTTGGGGTATTTAATTAGGAAATTACCTTTTTATAAGACTTAGTGAAAAGAAAAGCATAAAACTTGCTCTAGATCTGTTTTAAGAATATAATATTTATTGTAATAAAATATTTATAAATTTATTTGCATTTTTCCCAGCTAGAAATAACCCCTTTTAATAAGACCTAATGTAAAGAAACCCCTAAAACTTGCTCTAGAGCTGTCTAAAAAATATAATAATTCACGTAATAAATTATTTATAAATTTATTTGAATTTTTCCCAGCTAGACAACCATCTTCTTATACTTAATATACCCTTCTTTTTTCAGGCAAGGATATCTGAATGAAATTTAGAGGTTCACCTGCCCTACGGCATTTACTGCATAACAATGAAAATTACCCCGCTGATGACGACAAAGATAATGGCCATGGCGATGGCGACAATGATGTTGGGTGTTGGTGTGTGTTGTGGCTGGGAGGATGTCCCCCTTCTCTCTCTCTCTATCTCGTTTGCCAGGTGAAATGGGCAATCTCTCTTTCCGAGTCTTGCGTTCCCTCACGAGCTGTTTGCAAGTCAACAGAGCTGCTGCAAACCTGCCCCCCTTTTCACCCAACGCCTCTGTTGACTGTGTCAATATTGACGCAGACCGTATCTCTTTATGACATATTTTTTTGGCTACTGTCAGCAGCGCTTTCTGGCATTTCTGGGCTTTGTTTACATCCTCTCTCGTGGTCTCTGTGCCCTTTGAGCTGATATATATATATTAGCGTACACATACATATAAATATTTATGTATATATATATGGATGATGATTGTACGACTTACTTTCTGGGAACCTTAAATCCCTCTTGTGTTGCCTGAACTTTGCTTTGATGTCTCTAAAATTTCTCTGGGTTTCGGGGTTAGTGGGTAATGCAGTTGGTATTTCATTTAGTGAGGTGAATTATGACCCCCAAAGATGGATCTAATGACGAGGGGAGACTCCCACAGAAATAGAGAAAAATTATATACCAGAAGGAGGAGTCCAGCGATCTTATTGGCATTATAAACTCGTCGAGGTTTGAATATACTCTACAAAAAAGAGTATATTCCTGAGTTTATAATTTATTTAAAATTATTTATGAATACTGCTTAGATTTATCATCAATCCAGAGAGTCTTCTAAAGAGTTTCGTAAGTTTTTTAAATATTTAAAACCTCTCTTTTCAATCTCTATAAGAAGGGAATCTTATTTTCGGTCTTTTCCCAAACTCCTGTGGGATTTCCCCACATTTCTTTTGGGTGGCACTCAATGACTGGCACGCTAACTGAATCGGAAAAGCCAGCAAAAGGTATCTAGGGCCATAAATAAGTCAAATAGCGCCCAGTTTTGGAGCGGATCGCCTAGAGGACAGGTATAGATAGTTGGTTAAATGGGCGGGGATCCGTATTGTTGAGGTGTTGAGTCCGTGCAAAGTCCGCAGACAGTTCTTGGAAGCCGGGCGACAGTTCCATCACAACGGACCCACATATCAGGCCAGGCGACAAGTGAAGTGTCAGCCAGTGACAGGTGGTGGGTCTCCGTCTTTCCCCTCCCAACCAGAAATCCCCGCCAGAAACTCGACTCTAAGTGGCCATAAAGCAGGCAGATCACGTGAATTGGTCGCTATGGTAGGTGTCGGTGCTCGATCGATCCCCTGACAAATTAGAAGAGTCGCAGGAATTTTAAATGACTCACTGCACAAGGATCTCGGATGTACGTGAGGGTATTCGATTTCACAGCAATCGAAAAGGAAAAGGAAAAGACCTGACCCGACCTCAACCTGATCGACAGGCTGAATCGTATTGAATTCACTGGTTTTGCGGAAACAAATCGCGGTGTAGTGACGATCGATTTGCAAAGACAAATTACCCACAAAACTACCTGAAAATGTTTGCAATTTTTAGTAGAGAAGAACCCACCGCAGAGTGACAGACATTCAAATGGAAACCCTAGAAGTGTACATGGAAATCATGGCCAATTCCTCACGATCTCTTGAGTTGGAGGTCTTGTATCGAATTTCAATGACGCGACCACATTCCGCGCACTTTGCAAGGTTTCGTAAAAGCATATAGCTTTTCTAGTTTTACTGAGAGAAAAATATAATATTCTACGGAGAGAAAAATAATCAAATTTTTAAAAATGGTAAAGGAATTTTCCTTGTAAATGATATGAAAATCGAAATTGAACCTAATTAGAAATATATTTATATTATTATACAAAAGAGATCTTTGTTGCTTCCTCCGTACTTAGTTAGGTTTGTGACTAGTTTCTTACTTATCTAATTATTTCTCAATTTCTTTAATCAGTTTCTTTTGTGTCCATTTATTTCTTAATTTATTTAATTAGTTTATGACTTGATTATCCTGTTCCTTTATTATTTATTTAGTTATTCTCCTGTTGAACTTATTTGTTTATTCAATTCTTTATTAAAGATGCTCTTTTGTGCATCCAATTTATCACACATTTAGTTTGTATTTTATTATAAATAATTTAAATACAATTCTATATTTAATAGGATTTTTACTTTTTATTTGAAGTAAATATTCCCTGATTTTTCCTAATCTTAAATCTAAATTTCTACAAGTTTCTTCCAGTGCATTTCCCTTAGTTCTCCATTAAAACCCAAACCATCTGCACTTGGCATTGTTCCAGTGGCACGCTCTCAGCTTTGATTTCTGCTTATTTTTTCTGTATTTCTTCATGCTTTATTTTCTGTGTGGTCAAGTTGCCTAAACGGGGCGCCCAGTGTGAAATTGGATACGATTTTCGGGGTACAAACTCAATTAATTAAGAGTAGGGACAGCCGGAGACAGAGGACCAGGGACCGACCGGATCGCATTTTGACATAATTGAGCGAATTGGTGGGGGCGGAAACATTTCCGCTTTGTTGCCGACAAAAGCTGCACACAGCCGGCGGCTGCCACGTTCCAGCAATCGCGTCAATAAATCTCAATATCAAAATATGCTAAATGACCACCCGTATGGGGAACAAAGCACATAGACAATAGTTAGAGGAGTTGCATTGGAACGAAAAAAAAAATGCAAATAACTGCACGAAGTATCTGTGAGATACGCGCATAAATTTACAAACTATACGGTTTCGATATGGATGCGATAGGATAGCACATATCGTAGCGTGCTATAAATGCGGGATGGAAAGAAGGGGCTCAATTCGAGTTCGGTCTCTTTTTTAAATGCCGCTCTGAACAAACAATGAACCGTGTTGACAGGTCTCCGCTCTGAAGTCTTTGTGGTATGATTGATTTAACCTGAATCGACTGACAGGTACGACGACAAGCGAACTGAACTGAACTCAGTCGAAAGACATGGAAATCCACAAGATACTTGCGCTTATGCTAACGATATATGGGGGTCTCTCTCTCAGTCTTTGTTTGTGTCCCAGCGAAATTTAAAACGAACGAGTTATGCGGAATGTATCTCAGCCTAGACGAGGAGCTCTCGGTTGGTTCTGCCACATTGAGCAATCTATCAATCATGGATTGAATTGTCTTGTCCAGCTTCTAATAGAATTTACCGTTCCAACTCATTACCAAGACGATATGATGATGATGGCAATATAATTATGCCCAAGACTCTGGCGGTGGTCAGAAGTGCATCTAACGAAAAAAAAAAAAAATAAAAGAAAACAATGGCAGGAATCCCCAGACAAGCGCAGCGAAATTGATTGACAGCTGAATGATTTAATGAGCAGCAAGATAAACGATGCTCCGGGAAAAACCGCAGCGAAAAATGAATTACTTATTTTCATTTGAATTTCTGAATTTCAGAGTTTCCGAATCCCACTATCTTTGGCGGTCCATAAAAGATGCTTATCTCTCATCCACTCACTGGGAACAGTTTTTCTTTTTTCTTTTTTTTTGTAACTGAATTTTTCCTGCGACGTCATGACGACCACGCATTTTGTGTCAACTTAGGAGGAGTGTATCTTTTTTTTTCTCCCCTCACTCACTCTTTGGGGGATATCGAATTGATAAACTGAAAACGTCAAGATATCAGCAGAGGTTTCAGGGGGGGAAGAGAGTATGCAGTAGTTCGAATAGTTGGGGGCTTACTTTGTATGCATTGAAGTCTGCCTTCGGGGCAAGCTTCTCTATGCGTAAGCCATTCACCAGTCACAAAATGTTGGTTTAAATGGGTAATTTACATAAAATAAATACAGTTCCTTTAGATAAAATATTTATTATTAATATTAAAAGGTGCTTAATAAATATGGTAAGGAATAACATCTATGAGAGGCTGATAAACGCTTTGGAAAAGTCAGAAAAGATTGTATCTTTCCAAATATTTTTAAAATTATAAATAAAAAATATTTCCGTACTTCAAAATGTTCTAATTTATTAAATTTAATTTTATTTATTTATTTAATAATCATAATAATTTATTATTTATTTATTTCTTTACAGAATCTTTTCACAACAAACTTCTTCCAGCTGTAAATCCCCTCTCTTTTTTCCCACACAGTATTCCCCTTTTTTTTATTACCAACTTTTTTTCTTGGCCTACTGCTGCGCCCTTCTCATGTGATTTAACTTCTGTTTAATTTTCCATTAAATAAGTTTACACATAATTAAATTCGCCGCGCCATTTAAATACACATCTTCCAGCCGAGCGCAACAATTGCATTGAAAGAGCTTTTCATTTCTTTTCCCCCATTTTCATTGTTAATTTTTATGTCGTTTGCGTGAGACCTCAGAGGCAGTCGTCGTCGTCGTCGTCGTTCCCCCCACCTTAACCCCATAAAGCCCCTGCTGACCAAGGGCCACTTGTCGAAACGAAGAGGAAGAGGAGCAGGTGAAGGAGAAGGAGGGAGAGGGAGATGCCCACACGGCCCTCACACACTCACGCACGTCGGAATATAATTTATGTATCGGCCGGAATAATGCTTTACGATCGTGGCATGTCATTTTGGTCTTTGAGGCGCTACCTGGCATCGAAATTTTAGTGTGGGATGATTTTCTTTCGTTAAAAACACATTTCTAGATCAAAGCGCAACTAAATTTATTTTTGGTTTAAATGTGAAAATAAAAATGATATTTATTTAATGTTTGGGAAAGGTTTTGGCGGAAAAAGAAATGTTATTCAAAAAATATAATGCCAAAAGAGGGTTTATTAAAGACTACGCATCTTGTAATTTAAAAATATCATTAAAAACCCATCCCCTTTTCTCCCTTTTTGACAAAGATCAATATTTGTGTTTTGTGTCTGTCAGAATTTCATAAATTCTATTTCTTAAACTCGGGAGGCACACAGAGAATAACCCAGTGCTTCTCTCCCCCGAGGCACAGACGACGTACAAACTTTCGGAGACAAAAATGCAAAGTGCCCCCCACTAGGAGTGTCGCGATGCTATCAAAAATTCTACGTAAATATTGCACACTGAACCTCCTGGCCAGCAACCACAGCAGTTACCACCAATCATCATCAACCCTTCTGCAACATTATGAACCTCACTGCCAGCCCCATCTGCTGCAGCAGCTCAAGGTCCGGAGGTACACCAGCTTACAGTGGAAACTCCATAGCGATGGTGGTGGGGACTATCATCGGAGATTATTACACAACTGGGATCGCCAGAGTTCGGCGCATGATGAGCGCAGGAAGACGATCCCAAAGCTGGTGTATCTGCACAACCCCTGGAAGTACTTTTTGACCAAGCTGAATCTGTGGAAGCTCAAGTGGCTGTGGGACCGTGACTTCCGGGAGTCGGAATTCGTGGATGGCGCCAAGCAGGCGGCTGTCGTTCTCACGGACATCATTCGGCTGCAGCAGGCGGATCGAATCAGCGAGTTCACGACTCCAGTGGGCTTCCAGCAGATCACCCGGGACATGCTCCTGTCCCGGAATGACACGCGTCTCCAGTTGGTTCGGTTCCAGAGGGAGCATCTGCGCCGCGCCATTCCCATGAAGGTGGCTACGCGCCAGAACTTTGGACGAAAGTATGCCTTCATCGATATGCTGTTCGTGGGACTGCGGAATACCAAGGATTTCGACACGGCCACCGAGGTGGTGGAGGTTAATGACATTATCCGGCGAATGGACAACGAACTTAGGACTCCGTCGCATGTGGTGGCCGTGCCGCATCGCATAGTCTTCGCCGAGATCTTTATCCGCTTTCGACGCGACTATACGGCGGAGGCGCGAAAGGAGATATTGGCGAATAAGGCCCAGGCCCAGGCTCAGACCACTCCCCCGAACTTGCCCAGTGAAAGTGCTTCGACGGAGAACCCAAAGTCATCGTCAACGCCCTTCTTGAAATCCGCCATTAATGCCATGGACGCGGCAAAGACGCAACAACCTCTGTCCCTACTCGGGCGAGTGACTCCCGGCATGGATGACGTGGGCTGGTCAGTGTCGTTCTACAAAATCCTAACCTTTGACGTTCTCAACTACGATCCCCAGCCAAGACACCAGCACCACCAGTCCCACGACAAGCCGTAGTGTTCAAACTGGATTAATTCGTTGTCTAAATTAAGCCCTAGGGGTGAAGTTTTTGGGCCTTAAAACAGGCGGGCAACAAGAGTCTTGTTTGTGTTCTAGCAAATTAATAAAGCAATATTTATAGTTTGTTTGGGAAATTAATTTCAGAATTTTTATTTGAAGGAAATATATATATCATTTAATATTTATTGAAAAAAGGTGGCAAAGCACTTTAAAAATTTAGGAAAAATAATAGTAATAAATAAACTCATTAATTATTAATTTTTAAGTATTCCCTGTAATATATAATTTATATTTTTTTAACCCCTTAACAAGCCAATTTAAATATTGCCTATAATAAACCAATTTTTGCACCCGCTGGTTCTGCCCACAAGTTCACACCTTCTTTTTTAAGCCACGCACACTCACAACGGGAAATATTTATACAAAATGATGTTGTAATGAGCCACATTACACGATTTGATCTTGTTAGCCGATGTCTGAATGTTATTTTTGTCGCTATTGTTATTGTTGTCCACATTACATTTGTTGATGGGCTCTAATTGGTTTTCCAACATGAGCTTTTTGGGGCTTGGAGTTTTTGGCCCGGCCTTGGCGTGACCCAATCAATTTAAATATTCCGAAATGATTGAAGGAATAAACATAAATAAATTGACAAATGAATGTATGTACAACGAGCTTGTCTCACCCAATGTTTTTCCATCGTGCCTAACACATTTCTGCATAATTCGAACATGTTGGTAAATGGTTTTCAGATATTTACTATGACGGTGGTCCCATTTTTTTTGTTTTGTTATCTTCCCAATCGGAATATGTACAATTAAAAAGCCATGAGGGCTTGGAAAGACTTGTGACAGCTGACAGTTGGTTAACTTTTTGAGGGGAAACACGGAAATCCCATAAAGATGAAAAATAAAAGCTAATCAGAAGGCTTAACCTGCGATTTAACATGACGGGTAAATAGTTTTGAATAAAACATTTCAATATTTTGACATGTTTTAGAGATTTCACACGGATAACTCAAATATTTTCGATATATTTTAAAACAGGTTGATTTTTTTAATAACGATTTTAATGTTAGATGGTTTAAATGATAAGTTTTGGTTAAAAACCTCACAAATAAAACAAAAAAGCAATTATTTAAATTCTGATATATTTTATGAGTAAGTTTTTATGAGTTAAAATATTTTACTTATTGAATTTTAGCTGTTATTCTTAAACTTTAAATTGTTTATTAATTTTTGACTCATTAAGTATCGATTTAAGCTTTAATAACAAAGAATAAAACTACCAAGAAGACTTCATAATAGATCATTATATGGAATTGAAAAATTAATATTATTTCATATTTTAAAGGAACCTTAAATTAAATAAATTTAGAACCCTTAGCCTTCATCCCACTCATTTAGCCGTGTTATTTTGACTGCACTTTGGCAGGATAATGGATAATGTAGAAAGTGACAGCAGGTCAGGCTCACACTTTCCTTTCATTTTATTCTCTCTCTCTCGCTGTAGACCATTTCCAATTAGTTGTCCAACAGGAAAAGCTATTTGCCCAAGTTAAATAAGACCCAAATCCCAATCCAAATAATCCCGGACAGTCAGAGTGGCCAAGGAGCGTGAAAAACAGGACGCGGCTAAGGACAAGGACACTGAAGGAGCGGCGGGATGAAGGAACCAATTCGAATAACAAGAAGAGCCGCCTTCGCCGTCGCTGTTGCCGTTGCCGTCAAAAGGGAAAGAAATAATTTAAATAGGAAAACACAAACAGCTGTTGCAGTTCGGAGAGCCGACACTGTACTGGCAAAAGGGATAATCTCATTATAATGAAACGCAAGTTATGCACGCGCAGCCGGCAGCAGGCAGCAGGCAGCCGCTAGATGGCGCCAGTCAAGGCGTCACTCAAGTGTCGCCCGCGCCGGTCTCTCGCACGGCTTAGGCGTCAAAAAATTTGAAAAATAAAAGGAGAAGACTGGGTAGAAGCCTGGGAGGAAGCTGCGAAAAAAGCTGACAAAAAGAACAACACAAGCCGATGAGAAAGGAAACCAAAGACACCAGCTGGCAGAGTCAGAGTCCCCAAGCTAACGCGAGACGCGAGACTTGGCCCTGGCTCTGCCTCTCCTCTTGAGCTGACATGCAAAGGCGGCCAAGAAGAAAAAAGAAGAAATTATAAAAATTTATGTACGTCCCTCCATTCAATCTCTGCGGCAGCCAGCTTCTGTCAGAATGTCCGCCAGATTTGTTGTCCATTTCCAAAGATGTCAGCTGGCAAATGCCTTCAGTCCGGTCATAAATAACAAATGGGCGGGACAGGAGTCCTTGGTTACCCTTAAGGATAGAGTATTTACTGTAATTTTACAGGAATTGTAAGGGATATATCAATATTTACAAAAATTATTCAACGAAATCTCTGAAGAAAGCTGTAATTATTTATAAATCAAGAATCGAAGAAGTTTTGTTTCTTTATTAATTTAATAATGCTTCTAAAACATCAAAGATTAAAGTTCTAATATAATTAAAACATTTAAATAGAGCTCAGTATTTTTAAAGAATTAATTTCTTAAACTCAAACCTTAAAATTAATTTTTCGAACCTTTTTAATTTATTTTAAATCACTTAAAAACTAAATATATATCAAAAAAATAAACTAGAAAATTTTACAACACTAAAAAGCTTATAAAATAAAATTCTTTTAATATAAATTAGTTTAACTAAATACAACAAATTACCCTTTTCTAGGTACCCTTTTCCGACGACCCTTTCAACACAGAAATATATGGAAAAAATTAATTATACAGCTTAGAAACAGAGAAAGGAGATGGAAGTCGAAGGAAATCAGTAAACCGGCTTAATTTCAAACTCATTTGCAAATATTTACCGGGCAAATCGCCAGACGAACCTAAAACCTAAGCCTAAACCCTTTTGGCGGACCCCAAAGACCGGATCTAACGAAAAAAAAATTTGAATAAAAACGGAGATGAGTGTAACAGGTGTACACCGGCTACGGATGATGGGCTCAAAAGTTTCCAGCCCCATTTTCCCTTTTTTCCAGTCCAGCATTTTTTCTCTTTTAATTTTCCAAAGATTAATTACAAGTCTGGCGTAATGAGAGGATTTCCGGTGCAGGATTTGCTGCGTCCTCCGCAGCACAGCTCATATTTCTTGTGTTTAATAAAAATTGAATGAAATTTATGAAATATTCGCGCGATGTGCATAGAAATGCGTTCGTTTCGCTGGAGGAGAAGCTCGAGCCGAGGCCCGAGGCCACCCACCACCTGCAGTCTCTGTCTGAATCTCGGCCCTCCGACTCGACTCGTTGATCTTCATTAGCGGAGCCGCCGCCGCCATTGCCGACGTCGCCTTTGCCGGTAAAATGTCTTTATAGACATTCCCGGGAGTCGCCTGGGCCAAAGCTTTAAATTTATGGCAACGCATTTGTGGCGCGCGCTCTTACGGCCATAATAACACAAAAAAAAAAAATCACAACGAAGAAAAAAAGTATAGCCCCAGAACCAAGAAAGTCTGGCTAATAAAGCGTCGGCGTTGGAGCTCCGTCTATGTCTATATTCTCCCCCCACCGCCCTTTATTAGTTCATTGCTGGGCTGAGACTGCCCCCGCCTGGCTCTTGTGCCCATATCCATTTACACTTGAATATTTATCGCCTTAACTTGGCCAAGAGAGGGAGGGAGTGGAGGGACCCCCCTGAGCGCGAAGCAAACCCAGAGCGAGCCCCAATATGGAGTTGTCACATAATTCTCGGAGCTAACAAGCCAAATGCGCTATTTAGCACAACATTTACAGAATGTCTCGAGAATTACCCAAAGGAATGGTCACTTCAGGTGCATTACGCAAGAGGTTTGGGAGGACAGGTGGGTGCTCTCATTGGTGTCAAGGTATTTGAGGAATTTGCAGGAGAAACGGAGGGAATATTAATAATTTAAACTTAACAAAATGTTTAATAGTTATCAGAAAAATAATTAAAAATATAAAATAGGCTATATAATCATAGGATCCTCGGAATATAACCGTTCTTTATCCATAAAATACCCGGAAGAACACCCAACAAAAGCAATAATCATAAATGCCAACCTTTTAAGCGGCAACCATCGAAGTTAATTCTCCGAGGCTCTGTTTTAAACGAAGTCAAAACCTTAGCAGATGCTTTAAATTTAAAAATTTTAAATGTTAAAGATCTGGGCCACAGTTCGATTGCTCTGCTAAATTGCCACTTGGCGCCAAAAATTTATTACGCTCGGCATGTCTCGTTCGCTGTCAGCGTTTAAGGGAATCTGCATAAATCGAAAAAACTTCCACAAAAATATTGTGTCTTTAATTTAAAACACATTTTTGCGTGCCCCCAGGGTGCGGTGGCAAAGCACTGAGAGAAAGTTTAAGGAGGAAAAAAATAAAAGCCTGAGTAAAATAGAAATGAAAGCAAATGCCATGATATTGGTCAGAAATCTCTGAGGTTTATAAAAGCCTAGGCTTTATATAATCTTATATAATTTTATAAAATATGTATTGTAATTAAAAGAAATTAAATAATTATTTAATTTTAATTATAATAACAATATACAAAATATTTTTATATATTTCTTTTTAAATTAAAAAAACTAACCTTTTCAGAAACACTTCTTTCTTTTAGTGCACTCCAAGCACTGAGGAGAAGCATTAAAAATAACGAAAAGCTAAACTGAAACATAAATAAATCTGAAATGTTTTATGCACTCAAAAAGCTGAAAACACACACACACAAACACATGAGTTTCGAAAAGTTTTGTTTTGTTTTTTGAAAGTTCTTTGGCGACGTTGCTGTTGTTGTGTTGTTTTCTTTCCGTTCGCCGCTTAAACATGCAATTTCTTTTGGTTTTCGCTGCGTTCGATTGCTGCGGTGAGAGTAGGGGAAAGGATGGAAGGGGGATACAGGGAAAAGTCGCAGCAGCAGCAGCTGCAACAACAAGCAGCAACAGCAGCAGCAGCAGCAGCAGTGGCGGCGGCGGCGACAAGGACAAAAGCCAACAATGGATTATTAGTGGCACTTAAGCAAACACGCGGGGCAAAAGGTCTGACCAGAACGAGGGAAGTGTGTGTCCCAGCCACAAGGATGTTGTGTGGAGTGTGTGTTGCCTGTGTGTGTTGTTGTGCGACATGTGTGTGTGAAAGCGCGGACTTGCGGTCGTTGTTGTTGCTGTCGTCTGATTTATCGCCAAGTTGTGGGCGTTTTTAATTAATTTCACTCTGCACAACAGCACAGATTTTCAGCTCATAAAGAACGCATTTATATACAATATTTAAACAGCGAATGGAACAAAAAAAAAATAATAAGAATTGGTAGTATTTATTTAAGAACCTCAAGAGTACCCTCGACGCTCTTGAAGAGCCTGCCGTGAAGTGTGAATAACATTTATTCACAAAAAGCAAAGGGTTTGAGGCTTATGAATGACTCAAAACACAGGGGAAAATAATATAGAATAAATATTGTTTAAGAAGGTTTTAATTAAAATAGAAATAATTTATTTAAAAATATATTACAAATAAAAACAAGTAAAAAAGTTAAAGAAAAATATTCCCCTTTCAAAAATGTTACTTGCTGTATCTCAAATAATATATAATAAAATATCTAAAATTATAGTTCTGTTAAAAAAGGTTCGTGTAATATTTAAAAAATATATTGTATTGTTTAAAGCTTTTTTTAAACTTTAATTTTACAAATTTGGAACTCATTCTCTTTCAAACAAGTTAAATTTAATAATAAACACCAAATGTAATACTCGGAAATACTATTCATTTTAAAAGCATTACATTTTATATTAAAAATACAAGAGTTTATCAATAACCTTACTTTATTATTACCAAAAATGTATTGTCTTAAAATATTAATTAAATTTAAGTATTACTAAAAATACAATCAGTTAACCCGCCAATTAGGTGTTTCCATGCCACAGACGACAGTTCCCAATTTTTTCCAAGTAATTTGATTTCCTAGAATCTGGCACTCGAATGCACTCAAAAACAAAGAGACTTCTGGAAACTTGAAAGTAATTACATTTTCTGCAGCTAATTTGGTGTTTCCTTTTGCAAAAAGTTTTCGTTTTTAGCTTTTAATTCTAATTTTGACGCAAGCTCTCTCCGCTAATTTACTTTCAACTTGAATTTCTAGGGAATTTTCTGGCTGAGAGGGAAAAGTCTTCTTTTTCCTCCAACTTGCAACTCTAAAGACTCCAAACTTGGCGGCGATAATCTCGGCGAGAGTGTCACTTTGCTGATGTTTTTTGCACATGAAGTTTTGTGCTCGAAAAGTGGGGATTTCCTCAGAATCAATGGCTAAAAATTTTGCGCTAAACACTCACCAGAAACTTTAAAGCGGGAAAACCCGACCATACTGCTCCTTGGGCAACAATAAATTCATTTAGTCTCCAGCTCCGGGCTCTGGCTCTCCGGGTTGAATATGAAAATTGCGCGGAAGGAACTAATTATGCTGGGAATACGGTTGCACTATTAAATTTCACTTTGTTGCCTGCATAAAGTTCATTATGCGCCGCCACATTCAAATTAAACTCGCCTCACATAATGAGAATTCTGCGGAAGAAGCAGAAGAAAGGGTGCCAGACTGCTTTTTTAAATCGATTAAAAAAATATACCAAAAGCAACACGTCACTGTGACAGGCCTAATCGATGGTCCCACTGAACCCATTTCGAATTTGGTTTTTAGTTGAAGCTAACTAAATGTTTGTTTAAATTAAGTAGAACAAAATAAAAAAAAAATAAAAAAATGGGGTAAGAGAACTGCAAATAACAAATAAACGGTCAGCACACCGAAATGGAAACCAATTAAAAACAAACAGCAAGTTTGCTGTGTTGTGTTTGGCCGATGTCGTTCGTCGTGTATGTAAATATTTTCGCATCCGAGCGATGTGCGAAAAGTGATTTAAAAGTTTAATTTTAATGGTCAACAAAGGGAGCCGCGAAATTGCTTGTATTTTGGTGGATTCTAAAAAAAAAAGAAGCCTGAATGAAGGGTGTATAAAAAAATATGTTACATTTAAGCCTGGTATTTTTAACAATATGTTAAATTTGAGCCTGGTATTTTTAACAATATGTTCAGTTTTATTGTAAGTAATTTATTTATAAAAAAGCAAGACTTTTTGTACTAGAAATATATTCTTTTTCTATTATCGGCATCTGCGTCTTTTTTTACATTCTCAATATTAAATATTTAAATTATTTAAATTATAAAATGTTCACACTTATTAGCATTTCACATCTTCCCAAAATTCCAATCGTTCCCCAAAAAAATGTGACAGTGTGAATGGCTGCATTTTCATAGAAATACTTAAATAATCTGGCAACCCATCAACATTAAGCTTTTTTCCCCTTTGAGGAATAATTGTGAAATCTTAGAATTTGCTTTTATTATTATTACTCTCTCCCCATGCTAATTAAAGCGCATAAATAAGCCAATATCTGCAAGTTTTTCAGCTGTCCCGCCAATAAGAAGAGTGCCAGAAAGAGCCAGTTAATTGATTTACGACTTTCAATAAAATCGTAGAGAGGCAACTTATCATTACTGCCGCCGCCAACACCACCATCACCACCACCCCTTTTTGCAATGTCGGCTAAGCTAAAACAAACTAATTTCAGGCTAGAACCGGGACCGAACCGTGGAGGGCAATAAAGTAAGTTAACGATCCCAGCCATGGAAGGAGTGAAAACTGGAAGCAGCCGTGACATTGAAGAGCCCCAGCCGAAGAGTTCTTCAATTAGTGTAAACACAAACGATGACACTCTCCATGGACCAAAGACCCGAGAAACCCGAAGAGCAGAGCCAATTTCCATTGCCAATCCCGGGGTCTCTCGTCTCGTCTCCAGACACTTTAATATTTAACGCCCCTGGGAGCCAGCAGCAGCAGCAGAGAACCAGAGGACCAGAGACAACAACCACCGAGGAGCAGAGCTGGCTGGCGACAATGGGGCCCAAACAACGCCAACGAGTATTCCACGAATATGTTCGTGATCATAAAATTATAATTTATGAACAAAAAAAAAGCAGCACTGCAAGCTTATCTCATCGCGGGCATCGCTAAGTGCGCACATATGGAGGCAGGGCAGCGCCCGAGATGCATCCTCAGATGCCAAGATGTGGAGATGTGGCGATGCCGAGATGCAGATGCAACACCGACAACAACCCGACAACGATGACAACGTTTGGAGCGATTTTGGAGCGCGGCTCGCGTCAATTTTTGTGGAGTGAGACACAAATAAAGGAGAGGCTATGCTTGGGACCCACAGCACTGAGAGAAAACTAAGAATATTTGAGACTTAAAGTAAACATAATGAGGTAAGACTAAAATAACTTGTAATACTATACATTAATCCACTGAGAAACTCATTTAAAATATTATTTATAGAGTGGTTTTGTTAAAAGATACCATTTCCTATCTTTGAGTCATGGTACAATGCAGGCAAAGCTTGAAAGACAGAACGAGAGATGGGTAAGAGGTATAAAAATATAGAGTTTAGTGATCTAGAAGCTCTAATTACGATATAGATAGATCGCCCTTCAAGAAGAAGTATAATTCCTAATCTAACCATCATTCATAGACTTCCCAGTTTTTTCTCTCTATGTAAAAGTTCCTTTTTTTTTTCTCAGATATACCCTCTGTCATGGGGGTGATTGTTGTTATTGTTATTCCGGTTGCTGCTGCCGCTGCTGCTCTTTCGGTTTCCAGGAAAGACGCCTTGGGCTTTGGTTTGCTGGTTACTTGAACAATATTTTCATATTTATTCAGGCTCTCGTTGGACCTCTCCGCTTGACACATTGGCTGGTAGTAGCCAGGGCCAGGCCAGTCCCCAAGCCGAAGCCGAAGCTGGTCAGAGATCCCTACCAAAAGCGAAACTAATTTGCGGTTTTGGTTGACCAGCGCGCGGCGAGTCAGTCGTCATCTGCAATTTCCTTTGCGAAAGCACAGAGTCCCTGTGTGTTATTGTGCCACGCCCACTTGCCAAAGAGGGGCTTAATAAGTTAGGTCTTTTATTTTATTTTATTTATTTTTTTGGCAGGGGAACAACGAAGAACCTTTTGGGGTCAACTTGCCCGAGGCTCCGACACACGCATCATCTCTTCTGCTGCTGTCTCTTGCTGCCCCTCTCTATTTCCGTCTGGCGGGGAAAAAACATTTTGTTTGGCTTCTCCGGCAGCTTAATTAAATTCTTTTCACTTGTTCTGAGTTGCTCCTGCTCCCCCTGATTGAGAGAATTCAATCGAGTCTGAGTCTGAGCGTAAAAACAAATTAGTTTAGCGAGAAACCGAAAGTTTATCAATTAAGTGGCCGCCGCCATGGCTGAGATTCTCTATGCGAATTGCATTTGATTGGGTTCTCGCTTTGATTGTAACAAAATGTAGTCTAGGAATAAAGGGAATATATCTCTATATATTATGGAGATGGGTAAATACTAAGGGTCAGTTGGCTATAGAAAAGATTTTGAATATTTTGTTGAGTTTTTCCTCAGCAGAGGCTAGATTGCAAAGGTTTTTAAATAATATTTTTGACTTTTGAGTGACTTACTGAGATATTTTTGTACTTTTACTTTAAAAATCGGAACTCTTTGCTAAATGTTTGATATAAAAATAAATGTAAAAGGTATTTCAATAGTCTAAAAAATAGTTTTTAAAAGTTTAGGTAATTATTTTCTATTGGAAACGTAAAAGGGTCTATGTAGCATCTTTAAACCTAAATATTAATGTTATTAATAAGATATTCTTGTAAATACCAATATTTTTATATGATTTTATATAGAATATTATTTTTTGAGGTATTTAAATCTTCGGCTTCCGCCTGCCTAGACTTCTCCTTTTGATGTAACTTTTTTGCAAATTATTTACTCATTTTTTTGTTAAGTCTGCTGGACTGCAGGATTCATTGTCCGATTTTCTGGGGGCCTTTGTTGAGTGCGAAATTAAAAATGATCGTCATCGAAGGCTCCGAGGTCTGGGGCGTTTATTGTTATGGGTCTCTGCGGGTCTTGTGGTCTCCCCGCCAGGATCATAATTCACGGCACCAGAGAGTGTCCTCCATCCATCCTTCCTTCCTTCCTTCCTGCAGTGACTTTGCCCAAGCTTCGGGGCAATAATTTAAATGCGCTCTATTATTTATTTGAGCATATGTCAATGGAACTTATTTATTTATTCACGCCCAGCCAGGCAGGCAGGCAGCCAGCCAGTAACAATAAACAAAAAAGTTGCCATCGTATAGAGATGCAAAAATGTGAATAAATTCGCTGGACTCGGCTGCTGGCTCCGTGTTAATGAGCAGAGAAAATTTCCCCGCCCCAAAAGGGGGAAGAAAATTGGATAGGGAAATTGGGAGAAAAATCGTTTTGGTGGAGAAAGGGGGTCAAGGGTTTATGCGGCAGCGAACGCGCGTTGCGCTGACGTTAATTGACCGCAACAATTTTTTTCTTTATTTTTTTTTCTGCCCCTCTGCAGTGTGCAGTAAATTTTAATGAAATTGCTGCCATTGCACACACGCCCACCGATATATAGGGGGCGTGGCCAATTGGCGGCGATTTTCCCCGCCGCCTCCCAAAGTGCTGATGACATGCTGTCAGCGACACTTCGTGCCGCTTGTTGCATGCCGCAAAAGGCGAGGCGAGAAATAAAACTGAAATTAAGCACACACATACCACACACACACACAAAACAAATTAAAATCTATAAAAAATATATACGACTCGGGCTTAATTCACGGTTCACTGGCCATCGGCTATACTATATACTATAAATATATATAAATATTATCCTCCTAGCCTCTCTCTCGAGCTGCCATTTTTGATGTTGCTGCATTTATAAATTAATTAACAACAATAAAGGGTGTTAACTGTGGCACACCGAAGTTTGTATGCCCTTGTTCTCAATCGAATTAATTATTACTTAATACATTTAATGAAATGAAATGAAAATGAAAAGAAAGGCTACCTAAAACTCGCCTGGAAAAAAGATCTATCTATTTACGTAAAGGAAATCTCATTAATTGCATAAAACTAAATATGATATTTTCATGTTTTCCAAACTTCTAACAAAAATTATAATACCCTGCAAAGGGTATTATAAATTACGTTATGTTGCATGTCCAATTTCATTAAAGTTGCCAATGCAACAACATGGCAGCATTAAAAAATAAATAATTATGCAGAGCGACCGTCGACAAGAAAGTGCCCAGGGAAAAAATAAGCAAAAAATTAAACTGACAAAGTTTTTATGGCGAAAAAAGAGAGTAAAAGTTGTATATCTTTGTTAAAAACTATTTAATGGTTATTGTTTTACTATAATAAATTAAAAAAAACAGTATTTATGCATTAAGAAATCTGTATAAAAAATATAAAAGGTCTTACAATAAGGAAGAAATAAGTTTTTGAAGCTTAAAATCGTTGTACATTTATATTTACGCATAAATTGCATTAAATCTTAAGTGAAGTAAGAAAATTAACTAACAAACTACGAAGCTAAAGTATTATTCCTTGTTTTAAATATTTAAAACCGATTTTAAAAGCTAATTAAATTATGTACACTTTTACCTACTAATAAATATCCTCTTTTTTACAGCTTTAACACCTGCTGGCTATTTATTTAGCCCTCGCAACAGGTGACTTAAGCCATAGATAACCCATTTGTATACACAATGCACCTCATATTTGCCCGGAGGCACCAAATACACAGATTCCGGCGAGTTAATGTCGCATTAAGAAGGCAATCCCCGGCACTCGGCGTGCATATAAATCCACTCGCTCATATATATTCCAGCAGAAAAGAGGAGGAGTAGGGCTGGAGGTCAGCAGGAGGGATGGAGGCGATGAAGGCGCTGCAGAGATGGTGCAGATAAATTTTCATGTTGTCACACCTTGCAACTTGCATGCCACATAAATATATTTTCAACTCGAGCCGCCGAAAGGTGACACAGTCTGCATATTTGTGCAAGTCTCTTTTTTTTATACATATTTTTGTTTGGTGGAGAGTAAGATGTCACTGAGGTAGCCAGGTAAGCCTGTCAGGAAGGTGAAGGGGCAGGGCTCCTTCTCGGAACTTGCCGCATTTAATTTATTGGGAATTTTTGATGTTCGACTTTTTATTTTTCGCCACATCTTTTTTTCTCCCCACTTTATCGCCCTGCCATTGACATTTTTATTTTTTTGGCAGAGATTGCACTGACATATCGGGAATCGAATTGCAAAATATATATATATGTAAATAAAGGAAGCCGAAATATTTTCTTATCGCCCAAAATATTGGTATTTATGGTTGGCTTTGCACTGAGCAACAGTTGACTTAAAGGGAGATAAGTGCAAGTTGAATGCAAAGAGAAAACGAAAGTTGGGATTTAAAAAAATACTCTCAATAAAAGTTAATCAAGTTTAATTTAGGAATTACAATGAAATCATTTCAATGAGATAATTTGCCATTTAATTAATTAAAGATTCATTAAGCATTTAATTCATTGCGTTTTATAGAGATTTTATATTTATTGTTTTGTTTCATTATTTCACATTCTAAATAAATCATTAATATTCTTTTAGAAAAATTATACAATAGAGCCAATTTTGCCAAATATAAATTAAGGATACATATCAATAAATTTGAGAAATAATACAAACATTGAAAATTGTAATACAATTATTTTGTTTTCTATACAGACTACTTTGTAAATTTAAAAAACTGATATCAAGTGTATAAATTTCCGATTAAAGTAACCTGGTTGCCAGTTGCCAGTTTAGGCAACAGTGTCACAGTCAAACATATTATTCTCGTCATATTCATTCGAATAATCACATCGTAAAGTACATAGGCAGTTTATATAATTTTTGTAATCCGGTGAAAGTTTTAAAAATTTAGTTTACCAAAACCAACACCAAAATGAAAAAGAATGTTTATCAAATAATTAACAACAATGCGACACACAATCCCTCACGTATTGAGTTGTTGGAATGGATCAACCGGTTGCTAGGGACAGAGTTCCATAGGGTAGAGGAGCTGTGCACCGGTAAGTGGATCCAAGATTCGCCTGTAAAACATACTCATATATTACCATTGCAGGCGCAGCCTACTGCCAGTTGATGCACATGCTCTTCCCCGATTCGCTGTCCCTGCATCGTGTCAAGCTTATGACGAATCTTGAAAAGGATTTCCTACAGAACTTTAAGATCTTGCAGGCAAGTTTCGTTAAAACTGGAGTAAAACATGATATTCCGGTGGAGAAAATAATCAGAGGTCGTGTTCTTGAAAACTTGCAATTTTTACAATGGTTTAAAAAATTCTATGATGCCCATTGTGGATATGTCAGCGAGGACTACGATGCGAGGGCAGTGCGTAAGGGTGCCCCGATGGGCTTTGGCCCTGAAGTCGTGAAACCCAGACTAAGCTGGCGATCCATGTCAGCGGTAAACTCAAAAACAAGCTCTTTGGCGATGGAATCAGTCGGTACGCTCACATACAACAGGACATTGACTTGCATGCCCAAGAATTATCAATTGATAAAAAAGATAAGCCGAAGGCTAGTTTTTGAAGAAATTGAAGAGATTGAGATTAGAAAGTCCGAGAGTTTGGACAAGATTGACCCGAGAATTGAATGGAAACCTGAACAAGGCTCCTGCTCCATGGACTGTCAAAAAAAGATTCAGGATCTTCAAGAAGAGATACAGAAACTCGCCGAACAACTCAAATGTAAGGACGAAGTGCTCTTAAACTCAATGGTAACAATTGATTATTACCGATCGAAGTGTCGCTATATAGAAATTCTGTGCGAATCTCTTAAAGAGCAAGAAAGAAACTTCCCGTCGTGTAAGCAGATTAATAAAAAAATACGTGACGCTGAGAAGAGTTCACGTGAATAACAATTTATGGTTTTATCGAGAAGAACTTTAGATTCTAAATTTATTTTTGATTGTTAATTGTCTAATCAAAGTTACTATTTAAAATTTGTTTGTTCTCTGGCAGAATGAAATTGTAAAAAGCTGTAAAACACCAAAAAAAAGCATTAACAAAAAGCTGTAAAACACTAAAAAAAGCATTAACAAAAAGCTGTAAAACACTAAAAAAAGCATTAACAGTTTGTATATGTTAAATACAAGAATTTAACAAACAAAATACTACTTTTATCGGTTTTCTTTTAACTTAATCATTGTTATCTTTTATTTCTTAACCCAAACTAAATCCTTAAATGATCTCCTTTTGAGCTCCGGCCCAGCAATTAACCATCTACGTAGAAATCAATTAGCAACTGTCCAGGTAAAATCCGGAGCAGACAGCATAATGCCACCCAGGAGTTGTCAATGGAGGAGCCAAGAGGCAAAGACCACACACACAACAAACTGGAGCAGCAGTCGAGGAGCAAATGGTGGAGGGGGGAAGCGAAAATGAAGCCTGGTCACGCACAAAGAGCGAGAGAGTTGCAAGATAGAGATCCCAATTCCCAGCTCGAAATATGAAATTATTCAAATGCAGCCGCCACAACATATAAATTCAAGTTAATCCGCACAGCTGGAAGTTGGGATTAGCCCCGGGGGCTAACGAGTGAGTGGTTTCTAGACCTGCTCCACTCCTCCTCCTACAATACATATATATATATAGAGCTATATATAACGCGTATAAGGACTGGTCCGATGATGGGCGCCAGCCTTTAATCATTATTAATTATCCAGGGCGAGGGCAGAGTATAAATCAAGGGATTTTTTTTAGTGGGAGGAGCAGCAGAGCAGGAGAAGTTATATATTCTTTGCCAACCTGGAAAACTTGCTGAGAAATGCGACTAATTACAGAGGGAATCATCAAGATTGTATTTAAAGGGGCATCCCTTTACGATTCAATTAATCCATGGCTGGAGAGAGCACCTCGGAATACTCTTCCTGGTTGGTGTCATCAGTCTCCATGGTCGCAGTCTTATAGATAAGGCACATGTCCACGAAATCATACTCCCCCACTTGAAGCACCTTTCGGGCAAGTTGCTCGGCCTGCTGGAGATTCATGGACTCCCGCCAGTGTGTCGTCAAGTATTGATAGGCATCTTCCACGCCCCGATTTCCCTTGGCGGCATACATAAGGCGAGTGGCTCCTTCATTCGGTCCCATATTATAGATATGCAGTCCCTCTCTATCCTGGCCAGCCAGCAAAATATCCACAGACTCGGCAAGCTCATACTTGCGGTGCAACAACTCTTTCATCTGAGCCACGGTCATCTTTTGGTTACGATCGCGGGTTTGGTAATCCACCAGGGCAGCTACCTCTTGGAATATGTCACGATAATAGTTGGTATGAGGGGCACAGCAGCTGTAAAGGGTATAGGTTAATCTTTGTTTATAATTTCTAGAACAAATCCTTACTAGATGCGCTCATCCAACAGGCAAATAATATGATTCTTCGAATTGGTGGCCAGCAAGACGCCTTCGCTACAGATTAGACTCACTCTGTTGATTTCCATGGGAGAACTGTGGGAATAAAAATTAGAATATAGGTAAAGACATAAATATTTGATTCCAAATTCAAAACATACCTTTTATCCTGCAACATCTTGGCTTAAAAAATCCTCAAAAGGCGATGAAGGAAGGAAAATGATCTGCAGAGGTATGAATATCCCAAAGAGTCCAAATTGTATAAGCGATATCTCTCCAAAACTTGAAATGGAAGACAAAAACCCGACTGACGACCCTGAAACGAGTGGAAGATGATGACTATTAACCCAAGTGGATTAAGGCTAAAAGTGTCAACGCCTGCGGAGCGAGAAAAAAAACCTGTGTGGGGCCCAAGGCAAAAAGCGTGGATATCGTTGTCAATCCCCCATTGTACGAAAGGTAAGCGATATTGGCAGACCGAGGCTATCTGTCACCTACACTTCACCACGATCCATATCCACGGATGGCCAAGTTGATGATGATTCTCCCCTGTTAATGATGATGAGCTTCCACGATGGGCCATAAATATACACCAACAGCTTCTGCACCTGCGCTGCTGATGCTGGAACTTGGCCCTAAAAATAGCACCAACTTGTTTGCTGGCCAAGTCAAGACCAGAAGGCCTTGTGCAATCACAGATATGGTGGATATTTTAACGAGCCCCATCAATTTCGAGCAGCGACAACGTTGTAATCGATGTGTTAATTAGCTTAGCCAGAAACAGGGATTAACTAACCTCAAGTCGCAATGGATTATGCAGGACAACCACGACGTCTATTCGCCACGTGAAATCAGGCACAAATTAATGGTCAAGAAATGACATTTAAGAGCCATAAGTTAAAGCCAACTTTGATGGTAATTAAAAAAGGGTTCTCATTTTTCTAATATTAATTAAGTACAAGGTATGCAGGGCTTTCCTATCGATATATGCCATGAATTAAGCTTTTAGATTTACAAAATTCCCATTTCCATGGGCTAAAAATTAATTAACGTGGCGACAATAAAAAAAAATACCATCAAAATGAAATAAAGGCCATAATTAATTGATGGAAAACGTGTACAAAGGAAATTGGCTCATCAAAAAAAGCGTTTATTAATAAAGCTAAATTATTTATTGGCAAGTGCATGTTAAAGACCATCAGTATCAATCAGTTTTAATCATAATTAGCGGCCAGATTTTTGTGTAGTTAATGCCAGGCTAATCTGCAATGCTGTTCCTACTGTTTTTTTACATACAGACAATTTTTTTTAGACTGAAATAATAATCGCGTGTGCTTACATTGTACTTGGTCTCTCTGGCTGTCTGGAATTTAATTTTTTTTGGCATTTACAAAACACTTCAACTCGTTTTTGACAAGAGCCCGGCGATGACAGCAATTACCATACGATTTGCATGACGTTTATGTTTATTTTCGCTTTGTATTCTCCTCGTTCTTGGCCAGAGGCCCACAACACAACACCAGTCGTCTTTGTGCTCGTTTTGGCCACCAGACGACGAGTGCTGCTCAGGTTGATTTCGATTTTGACAGCTGCCTGACTCACTCAGCTGGTCGCATTTTCGTTGGATTCGCATTTCATTAGCTTGTTATGGACCACCTACGGCCAATATGCTGACAGAGGAGGACTCCCCACCGATCCCTCAGGTTTTTTTCTGCAAAGACCAGACCCACAGCGAAGCAATTAAGCTGCTCGGGACTGGCATCGAAAACAATCCCCCCCCGAATGGGGCAATTTAAGGTATTTACAAAAGCGTAAAAAGGTAAAGAAAACAAGACCAAGCCTTCGGACTCCTTCCCAATCAAAACAAGACGAGAACCACTCGAGGCCCTCTTTGAAATGTCAATCGTTTGAGTTAAAAGGTAGCCTGGTCACTACCTGCTTTTAAACTTGCGAAAGAAATATAGTTTTCCAAGAGGGCTTTAAAAAAAGGCAAAGTTAGGTGAGGAATGAATATGAAAACCTTGTTTATTGGAAAACTTTGGTTGAAAAAAAGACAGAACAAATGGGAGAAAAAAGGGTAAACGTGGCCTTGCTGGCTTTACTCCTTCATGTCAATCACATCGTCATCGTCATTGTCATCGTCCTGGATCTTGAAGTAGCGCATAGTGAAGGTATCCTTTGAGGTGGATACCATACGCACCCAGTCACGGAGGCTGTTCTTCTTGAGGTAGCGCTTGGTTAGATACTTAAAGTAGCGCTTAGCGAAGTGCACGCTGCTGTTGATGACCAGCGTGGTGTCCTTGGGACGCTCAAAGTTCACCATGTCCCCCAGGTTGTTGATCCGCTGGTTCACCTTGATGTGGGTCTTCATGTACTTCTCCAGGTGGGAGAGATCCATTAGCTGATCCTCCACCAGGCAAGAGCAATCGAGGACGAAACGTTGCCAGACCTTCTTCTTGGAGCCAGCGCCCTTGCCTCGCAGCTGCAGTTTCTTTGGTTTCTTCAGTTGGGCCCTTGGCGCCGGTTTAGGGGCTTTGGAAGGTGGCTTTTTAGGCTTAGTGGCTTTGGTGTCAGCCTCCTTCTCCTGCCCTTCCTCCTCCTTTACGGTCTCTAGGGGCATTGATGTTCTCTTCACCAGCACGCGAAGCTTCTTCTGAGGAGTAGGAGCAGGATCAGCAACGGTTGGAGTCGCCACCTTGTTACCAGGCTTGGTTTGTTGAGCTCCCTTTTCAGCAGTGGGTCGCACTTTCTTGGACGCACCACTGCTGGAGGATCCTGGTGCAGGCACCGCCTGTCTCTTGCTGCCAACTGCCTTCTTGGCCGCAACTTCGGTCTCGCTCGCTTTCTTCTCGAGGCTCTTTAAGGCAACGGCCGGAGCTTTGGCCACCTTCTTGGAGTTCATCGGTGGTGGAGCCGGTGGTTCGGCCGACCCACGTGCTTTTCCAGCAGCTGCAGAGGTGCTGGTAGCAACCTTACCTTTGCCAGTTTTTGGCTTTTCGGAGGCCTTGGATTTGCCCTTGGGCGCGTTAGCAGTTTTAGGAGTATGCGGTTTCATTTTCTGACAGAAAAAATACAAATTCTACAACTAAAATAGAACAAGCTTTTCGAATTTTCTTACTTTTTCGAAAAGTTGGAAGAGCACACGCCTTGAAGCACCGGAAGTGAAAAGAAAAGAGAGCTAGTGTGACCAAAGTTATAAAAATCGTGAAGTTGGCTGCGCTTTAGCCGCAGAGTTGCCAGAATTTTTTATTTTTGCAGCAAAACTTGTTTACGTGTAGTGCGAATGTCAATTATTGGCTTCCCTTTTGGCGGTTTATTGAAAAAACAAGAAAAATAATAAGGAGGAAAAGAAAAAGGAGGGGGAATGTTGACGCTCTGATTTTACACTGATTAATTGGCACGAAATTATTATTGCCACTTGTTCCGGGCAGACAAGCATCAATTTGCCCCTGCAATTTGTATTTTTTTTTCCATATCAAGGCAGCAATTTTTATACCCTTGCAGGGTATTATAGTTTCAGTCAGAAGTTTGCAACGCAGTGAAGGAGACATCTCCGACCCTATAAAGTATATATATTCTTGATCAGCATCAACAGCCGAGTCGATCTAACCATGTCCGTCTGTCCGTCTGTCCGTCTGTCCGTCTGTCCGTCTGTCCGTCTGTCCGTCTGTCCGTCTGTCCGT